>PVJA010001321.1:0-107978 GCA_004027025.1 Myocastor coypus
ACGAAGGAGAAGGAGCAGCAGGATGAGCAGCAGCAGCAGTGAGTCCTGGGGTGACTGGTATACATGTATCAATTTTATGCACCTAAATTTTTTTTCCTAAAAAACTCCAAATGCACCTGATCAAAGAAACAGGTTTTAGCAGTATGTGAGGAGAAATGTCTGTATTTCCAGTAGTCTGAGAGGCTAATGCAGAGGACTACAAATTCAGTCCTTCACTGACAACCTAGTGATGATTTAGGAGAAGTATTTTAAAATGCAAAACAGAAAGAGACTGGGGATGTAGCTCAGTGCAATCCACACTAGCACCCCAACAAAGTTTCTTTAGTAAGCCACAGTAGTAGTCTTTAGTAAGCCACAGTAGTAGTCCTGGAGAAGTCCAGGATTGCTGACAGCTCTGGAGAAGGAGATGCAGTGATGTGGACTAAGAGAAACCAGGGAGAGATGGGCTAGGGAGTAGCAGGGTAGCGCCATAATTATAAGCAAGGACTGTGACTAGAACCACATTCTTCATGAACTATCACTCAGCAACTCATTCAACTTCTCTACACAGTGAGCTCTAAGGTTACAGCATGTTGAAGACTGAGGCTTGTCACACTCCTGCAAGGACAGGAAGGATAGCTGGACCATAGGAGTATTTTGTCCTAACACAGGAAGAGAGGACAAGCAGTTGATGCCATGTCCTTGGTCCTCTCTTTCACTAAGGAAATAATCCATTTCATTGTAAGAGCTATTTAAAAACTCCTAAATCAATCATCCAGGAGACTGTATGAATTAAAAATATACCAAAGGCCAGAGATAGCAGTGGGGAAAAAGATACAACATATATGTGAAGGTATCTGAAGCTACTTTAATTTATAGTACAACTCCTCTGGAAATATGGTGTAACATTTATAAAGATATGTGTTTTTCCTCAGACAATACAAAGACATCACTGAATTCAATCAAGAGAAAGAAATAATGGCAATACACATACATTCCACACACAAAAAAATAAAATGCCATTTAAAATATAATCTGATAATAAATAATCTTTAACTTACAGCTTCTAATTGATCCATTAGCTTTGATAAAAATTTACGACATTCTGGAGTTTTACTATCAATCTTCATCCCAGTTTGCATAGCATATAACCGACCTATAAAGAAAATGTAGTTCACAAATCAAGCATACTTAACAACTGCCTTTCAAATGACTGAACGTAAAAATATGTACATTTTGCCTAAAAAAATCAATTTAAAATTTAATCACAATTAAAATATAATTTGCTTCCTCATAGTTTTACTTATAATGCAAAGTTTTATTTATAAATGCAAAGAACACAAAATTACCCAAATAATTCAAGAAATAATTTGAGAAGCATAATAATAATAATAAAAGTCACCAGGCAAGACTTTCTGTAGTAGAATATTAAAAAAGGAAAAAAGACCTGATAGATTCTTAATTGTTTCAAGGAGTGACAGTTTAATTGGCAAGTTAAAGAAGACATTCATACATGGAATAGTGAAGGAGGAGTCTTGAATGGGGGTTCACAGGGAGAGGTTTTAGGCATATTTATGTATACTGTCTCTCTGAATAAGCAAACTTCTCTTGAAAAATTTAATGAGTATTAGAGATAAGACTAAAATGAAAGGTAGTAACAAGCACCACCACTTTAACAGCTTTCTTAGTGATAAGACGCAGGAACCATGTGGGTGGTACTACTGTTGTAGTGTACAGCTGTAACTCACGACTTGTATAAATTCAACAATATGTCTTGGGGATCAGCACCAGCACTGCCATTTCCAGAACCAAAACATTTTAACTACAGCACATCTACATAGTTCTCAAACTCTGATTTTTACAAATGATTTCTTTTATAGTTACAAGTGATATTGTCCTACCTTGCTTTTCTATGTACATATGCGAGAATTCCCCAGGCTAGATATCGAGGAGTGGAATGGAGGTCCTGGTCCTGGCTTGGCATGCCTTTTTCATTTTAAGAAATACTTCTAAGATATCCTTCAAAATTTGCACCAATATGTTATTGTATCTATAATATATTTAAGCACTCATTTCTTTTAAGCTCACAAAAAACTGCTATTATTCAACTTAAATTCTTAACAACTCAAGGATTCAAAATCCCACTATCATAGATATTTATTAGATAGCTAATTTTTTCGAGTTAGGCATGGCTATATAAAAATATTTATCTAAATTGGTCTTTAACAAACAAGATTGTGGTAATTCTTTATAAAGGAGAAGAGAATCTTGTGAAACTATCCTCACTGTCCCACATTTCTTTCAAAACCAGGCAACCATCTTCTGTTTACCTCCATTTGGTTTCTAACCTCACTAGAATTTAATCTCCATGATAATGGGGATTCTAATTATTTAGTTTTCTGCTTTATTCCTGGCATATAGGCTAATGCTTGGCCCTCAATGTTTTCTGAACAGATAAATCCATGAATGAAAGAACAGCTCATTCTCCTCCACTTATTTAAATATCACTTTTATCATTCATTATCATATATTATGTTTCCATGGGACAATGGTGCCCAATGATCTACTCTACAGTAGTTTTATTTACTAGAGCTGTTAAACAGGGCTTATAAATATGTTAGTTTTCTTGGATTTTCCAATTCAGTTATGTTCACCTGATAAAATCCTATTTTTAAAATGTATATAGTAAGCTTGGTGTGCTGGTGCACACTCGTAATCCCAGCACTGAAGAGGCTGAGGGAGGAGGATTAGTATGAGTTCAAGTCCAGCGTAAGCTGCATAGTAAAACCTTGCCTCAAAAAAGACAAACAAGGGCCGGAGAGATAGCTCAGTACACTATGCTTAGGACATGCTGCGCCAGCCACCAAGACTGGGTGTGGTGGTATGATCTCAGCACAGGGGAAGCTGCAAACAGGAGGTTCACTACTAGTCTGAGCTGCATAGGGAGACCCTGTACCAAACACATAAAAAAATAATAATAAATCAAAAAGTAGTAACTTATTAAATCTGTTTTTAATTTCAGTGATTATTTTTCTGAGAGAATTTTAATGATTAAGCTTTTAGGGCTATCTAGGTCACAGCTTGGAAACTACTTATTAATGTATTTATTTCCTCCTATCAAATTTAAGGATTTAATCCATCTAAGTATTTAAGAGAAGGAAAAAGTTTCAAAAATGTCATGTAGATTTTCATTTCCCCATGGCATTATAGCATCACAGGTACATACATAGGAGTTAGCCATGGACCTCCTTTTGACAAGACACTGTTCTGAGACGCAAAGGAAACAGCAGTGAAGCCTCAACATCACAATTTAAATATGTACTACATTGCTCATAAAAGTGACTAAATTAATTTTTCTTGCCTTTTCCCTTTTGTCTTCTCTTTACATAACCATCCATATTATTCAGTAACATGTTTAGATTTCTACCCTATTTTCTAGTGTAATCAACTGCTTTGACCCTCAATAAAAGTATGGGTATGCACCTTTTAAAAAAACAGAAACAAAAACAACCCCCCCCACTTGTATCTCTTTTAGTTACCCAAGATTTGTGCAATCCAACTTCTTAACCACTTCCTCTCTGTGCATTGTCCATCTTGGTTCTTTCTGGGTTTGTGCTACATTTCTGTCTTTTTAAAAGCACATCACATTCTTGAGACGATAAATACATTGGCTGCAACTACTATGCTCACTTTTTACATTTTTCAATATTGTTTCAAAATACAGAGGCTTAATATGTTGACATTTGTAGAATTATTAGTGCCTTCTTCCCTCCATCAAATCTAAACTTAGTTTCAGAATCTTAACGTTCACTTATAGAATTTTTCTGGTTTCCAATAACACAATGGATGGGGATCACTGCGCCATGCATTCCCAAACCTCTCAACCATGAACTATACATTCTTGGTCTAATCTAGCCCAGGCCTCTTCATGACATCTCCATCCTATCTACCCAAGTCCCCTTGAACTACTGGTTCATGGTTATTGTACTCTGCGATAGCTCCTCTAGTCTGTTCACCTTCCCCATCTTAACTAAAAGGTTATCAGATAACTGAGCTCCAGTATTCCTCTTGTACTACACACAACCCTGGAAAGGGCAACTAAGCTGGCTGCTAAGTTTGAACTCAGAACAAGCTTTGGTCCGTCAGAACATCAAGAAGATGGCATGATGGTACTAGATCTGGCCAATTAAAAGAGTAATTTCTTATTTTACTCTTATTTACTATTATCTCAGATTTTCTATAATAACCTAGCAAATCTAATTTGAATGTAAACCTAGCAACATATTCTTATTAGTTACTGAGCCTGAAGGAGGACATACTCTCCTTCATACAGTGGCCATCCATAATTAAGTCACCATCCTGAAACTACTGTATAACCAAAATAAGTGTATCAGATAGCCACTCTCTGAAATCTTGTTTCCAATACTTAATAATGCACATTACTATATGTTTCCAGAGCACTGCCTTTTTAAACTTCACAATCACAGTCTTCTTTTACTTTCCTTTGCTATCAGTTTTAATGTATTTTTCAACCATGTTAGCGTCCTTTCCCCTACTACCTCTAAATTGTTTTATTACACTCCTCTGGTAAAAACACATGCCCAACTATCCATTTCATCTGTCCTTGCATCTAAGCTGCTGAGACTACTGGCAAATTAGTAACATTGTAAATATAATAATTTTCAATCTCAAATAAGCTTAGTACTTACCTTTCCCACATTCCAAACGATTATTTTAAATGTACTTCAATCTCTTTAAAGCAAATCATGTTCACACAAAACTTAATATGCATTTATTATTCATCGTCTGTATGGATATCAGCCAATATGGTAACATAAAAATTGAGTTAGGATAGTACTGACAATTTCATTTCTCTATAGGTCTTTCTTCATATTTTCTTACCATAATAATGAATACTGTACTTAAGTGATGCCCAGCATCCACAGAGCATCATTAGGGTAGCTACTTGGCAGAGCAATTTTGGTGAGAAATGTCAACCACTGTAGGGAACAGCCAGTCTGTGCAGAAATGGGGCTGATTTACCTTGGCTTTAAAATAGCTCAGGATTAAGTGAACACAGGGAAAACTAATTCAGCATGTTTCTGCCACTGTAAGAAAGCAATTTATTCCATTATAAAAATTCTATTTCAAATTTGTTACTTCAATCTCTACTATTTACAATACAATGAGAAAACATTGACATATCTCCTGCAAAGCAAAGGTTAAATTGCTCCCATTTCCTCCTAACTACAATCATTATCATTCAATTCTTATCTTCTAGAAAAGAGCCCAATACTCTGAATACAGTGTAATCATATAATATATGGGGTTGGCTTATACATAGTTTTTCCTTGTTTCACATATATATCTAGGCTTTGTAATTACAAAGACACTGTTAGCAACATTCTTAATTCAAGAACTGGATCCTTTTAGTATTGAAAAGGTTTATAATAGAAACTAGTTTAGTTTTTACCTGTTTAAGTTGATTATATAGTTTACAGTCGTTAAGTACAGAAACTATTTCAAGAGACATGAAAACATCTTAAATCTACTTAAGAAAATGAATAAATACACTAAAATATTTTTTGCCAAAAGGATGGACAAAGGAATACTTTCATATAGGACTCCGTTGAAGACAAGCAATTCATTGTGGCAAGAGAAATATGATGAAAAATTAATGTCTAACATGGAAAATGCCTGGGAAAGCAGATAAATAAATGTGCAGCTAAAATTGCCTATAAGAAAATATACCTGATTTATTTCATCATGGAAATGTGTTTATTTTTATGAATAAATATTATTTGAAGATGACTAATAAGACATGTTTGCAAAAGGATTACTTTCCAACCTGATTTTAATTTAATGTGAAACATTTAGGACACAAACATGCACGAATCTTGAAAGTGTGTGTAATTCAAAGTGTTACAGTCTGCACATAATATATTTTGCATAATTACGAGAAACATAAAACAGGACGCAAACACATATATAAAGGGCCATTAAAGTAACTGTGAAGAATGATTATTTTGGGTGGTACATGCCTATAACCTCCACACTAGGAAGTTGAAGCATGAGCATTTCCTCAACATGGTGAGGCCCTATTTAAAAAAAAAAATCTGAACCAAAACAGACCAAAAAAGGTATACATTTCATTTCAGTAAAATAGAACTCAATGATTATTTCTGTACTCTGGGCACACTTTAAATCCTTACAATACATGTAATATTATCCTTTGTAAAGGGACATCTGAATAAAAAAATTATAATATTTTCAGCAGATACATTTTGCTACTTTCCAAAGTAAAAAAAGAAACATACCATCAGCTTTTGTACCAGTGTGATCAAACAAACAGAAACATACAGGAAGAATGAAGGGTATGTACTAAATGGTATTTTCTCATTTCTTCATTAAACATTTTTTGGAGCCCATGTTATACCACAATTTTAAGAAAAAGCTATTCTTGACTTCCCACTAAAAGATATAATGAAAATCAATATACAAGGGACACTCTCTGTATTTTTTTTTTAATTGATAATTCACTGGAGTGTGGAGATGAGCATTGTGCTGACACTGACAATTTGATTACTAAAATGAGCCCACGCATTCTACTTCTAGCCATCATGAAATACACAGTACTAGATAGAGCAAACGAACTTCACAAAATACACGTAACAAGGTTTCAGACAACAGAAGGTGACAGTTGGAGAACAGAAACAAGAAAACACCAATGACCAGCCACATATTGTACCTGAGGAACACTACAAACAGAAAGGCAAGGAGGGAAGGTCCAAGCAGAAGACAGTTACCTATGTAGTTTTGAAAAAACATACTTTGAGGGACACAGGACATAAACTGCAGGACAGTTTTGAAGAAGATGGAAGAAAATTCAGTGCTGTGAAATGGGGTAACATTGCAGCTTAGCCATATTCTGTTACCATGTACAGTAAAGGTGTATGGGAAGAGTCCATAAGGTCCGACAAAAAATTAAACGGGAACTATGAGCTGAATTCACTGCACGTACTCAAGGGTGGAATAAATTCAAGTTCCAATAGGAGTAGAAAGTTCTAGATGTTTACCTAGGGTGATCAGTGGAACTTTACAAACCATACTTTAGTTGTGGTGCAAATCTGTGCTTAGGGGACTGCTTTAGACCCAACCCTAAATCTAGAAATAAAAAAAGGCCAAAAAGTCCTCAGCTGAGGTTCAAATCATCTTTTAAAGTGTTTCTCTGGTCAAATGCATCCAAATTATAATACTAAACTTTATATATCCTGAAATTTAAAATGAAAAATGTCCTACAACTGATCCACAATTACTAAAGATACCAACAGAAAAATGTAATTTATAACAGTAAGAAATATAAACTAACACTTAAGCAGATGAAAGCTATTATGAAAATGTGCTTAAACAAAAAAGAGGTGGAGCATAAAGGAAATCAAGTGAAACTTGTAGAGATAAAAAAAAGTATATGAAATAAAATTTACTGAGTATGATTAAGTACAGACACCAAAGCAGAAATGATTAGTGTGTGTGTGGTGGTATATGCCTGTAATCCCAGCACTTTGAAGGCTGAAATAGAAGGATCAGTGCAAGTTTGAGACCAGCCTGGGCTATGAAAGTAAGCTCAAGACCAGTCTGAACTAGATAGGAAGACCCTGTCTCAAAAGACAAAAAAAAAAAAAAGAAAGAAATGATTAGTGACTTCTACGACACAGTAGTAGGAATGATCCGAAGTAAAACAAGGATAAAAAGCATGGTTTAAAAAAAAAAATTATAAACTATGACAGAAGACTATGAGAAGTTAACTTAAGCTTTACAATGACCACTAAAAATTAAAAGGAAATGTCTTATAAACCCATACCACAGTGGAAGAACCATGGATCCTTAAAGAAAAAAATACCCCAATTACCAACAGGTTAGATTGAAAACCAAAAGACAGATTAAATCTCAAACAGAAAATTAAACACAAATGGCTTATACTGTTACTATATAATTAAAAGGTTGAAGCTGTCATACCGGATAAAAATATCAGACACAGCTGGGGAGATATCTCAGCGGGTTAAGTGCCTGCCTAGCAAGCTCAAGCTTCTGAATTTGAACCCTGGTACCAAAAACCAAAATAACCACCACCAAAACCCCCCAAACCCTTCAAAAATATGAGACCCAACAACTACTATCTTCACTATCCACTGAACTAGAACAAGAATAACAATAAAGTTAAGTAATTATCATGGCTTATACATTAATGTAGTTAAGCACAAAGACTAATTCACCAAAATATTATAAATCTAATCTGAACTATTACTCTAAAATGTACTAATAAAGTAAACCTTACAAAGTGTGTATTTTTCAAGGTCATGCAACTAATCAATGATAGGTTTGGATGTGATTTAAGTACAGCCTGGCTCCAGCCACTGCACCTTGCCTCCTCAAGGCCTTTCTCTTCATGTATGCTCTACAACTTATATGTATCCATAAATTCTACATTGATGGGGCTATATGTTTTTATCCTTTGTATTATGATATAAGCCCCTTTTAAACAACTGTAGGCTAGGGAGATACTTTACTGGTCTAAGTGCCTGCCTGGCAAGTGCAGGGCCCCAAGTTTGATCCCCACTACTGCACACTGTGGCCAGCCCTGGAAACCCAACTGCACCGTGTGGGCCCTGAAACCAGGCATGATAGTGCACGCCTGTAATCTCAGTGCTGGGGAGGCTAAAACAGGAGGATCACTATGAGTCTGAGCTGTGTAGTGAGACCCTGTACCAAGTGAATTATAATAACAAAAAAACTATAAACTTCCTGCCATTTTCATAACTGCACACTATTCTGGTATATTAATGTACTGTAATGGAACTTATTTTTCTTTGTGGCACTTAAGACTTAATTATAGTGTGATAAAGTGTATCTATTTTTTTGAAAACAATGACCAGAATATCTTTGCCTATTTTTACATTGTTGTTATCTCTTTTAGGTAAATTTTAACAAATTGGGCTACCACATTAAAAAATCCAGCATTTATTTTTGTCATGATTGCTGCTGAATTAATCTGCATTCATCTCAAACTAAGAAGATACTAGTCTAGTAAGAATCTTATTGACCCAATCATTTCTTTTTTTCTCACAAGACCTGAGACTTAAAAAGACCAAGTGGTACTGAAGTTACACAATGATTGCAAAATGAGTGTGTCTATAGTTTTTAGTGGTAATTACGCTAAGAAAACGATGCCAACCAGAGAAAACCGAATGGAAATGAGGCAAAATGTTAACAATGACGAATTAAGTGGAAATCTGTGGTATCTTTATTCATTCCTATGTACACCAAATTTTCTATAATGAGCACATATTATTTGGATTAACCTTTCTCAAGAGTGTGAAAACAGTATTGCTACTTGGAGGAGAAAGAAAAGTGTGGAAGCTGTTTTGTAATTTTGCACTTGTTGATGCAGTGTCTGGGGAGAATTATGATTTAGAATAATGAGATACTAAAAAGTACTATGTAGTTGAACAACAAAAATAATTGTCCCTACAAGATGCCAATCGTATTTCTAGCAAGAAACAATAATAAACTCAAGTTAAACAAAATCACTCAAAAAACTAAAACAAAACAAAAATCCCTGATAGGCCACAAGGGAAACAAGGTAAATATAATAGTTCAACAATAAAGTAAAAGCAGGAACTTAGTAAGTACAGTTACTAAAGCCTATTATGTATAATCTGTGTTGTCCAAAAAGTGATGTTTTCACTTTGAATAATCAAACAAACTTACTATGAAAACAAACCTTACCAAAGATCCTGAATTTGTGTGGGTAGCAAAGAAAGAAATGAAAGTTAAAGATTTATTATTTGATTCCAACTATCCATCCCCTTCAACATTAGACCTTCCTAAAGAGCTATAAAATGAAATGATTTACATTACCTAAAAAGAAGGTATTAAAAAGACAATTTTTACAAAATCCTTATTTGCAAAAATAAAAGGTACACAGAATGCTAACAGATAACACAGTAGTACAACCTTCTATCTTTATTGGGCTGTCACTGTTAAGGGTGAACACTCTTGAGTTAGACTACAATAAAACAAAGGTAAGTACTTAGTATGGTCTCCAATTTGCTGTTCAAATTTTGAAACCAGCAAAGAAAAGACCTACTTCTTATTGCCTTACCTAATCTGACTGAATTAGAAGGTGAAATTCCATGTGGTTAATTACTAAAAGTTAACAGGTAACTGATTATTAATGATAATATCCATGGAGCATGGATTAACATAAAAAATCTAATACTGTTTAGTTTTTAAACAAGCTAATTTTTTTTGCTTGTGTGTCCTATAACATTTGTAAACTGCTATAACCATATGAATTTCAACCTCCTGAATAAGTATTTTCCTATGATCATGTGAAAAATGATGTCAGGAACATTTATATACTTTCACTGGAAGTCAGTTAATTTTACAATGTCACCCCCTAGAGGAAACTGCAAAAATAAACTTAAAACTTTATACCTGTAGTTAAAGCCAATCTTTTATTTTAAAGGAAGAAATGATGATTCAGGATGTAATTTTATCTGAACCAAACCAGACAATGTCAAAACATTTATCACATAGTGTTTGTTGTTAGTAGGGAATGAAGTATTTTCTGGCTTTATGGCTTTATTATGGACAAAAAATAGACCTGCAGCTAAGAGATATAGTGTTAATAATTGCAAGCTCTTCTCTTTGCATTTTCCATTTGGGACCCTCTTTGATTATTTCATTTGTATAAAAACAGTAAAAATTTGACCAAGATTCAAATCTAAACACAAAATTTATCTATATTTCACATACACACTACTACACTTTACATGCATAACCCAAAAGTAATTTTATACAATTTCTTTAAAGTGTGTATGTGCATGCGCATGTGTTGGTAGAAATCAAGCCTCGAGCATTGCACAAACTGGGCAAGTGCTCTACTACTGAGATACATCTCCAGCTCCATACAATATTTTTAATAGTCTTGTGTATAAAACATTTTATCTCATGGTGTCAAGTGAACATTCAAAAAGTTCTGAATTTCAGAGCATTTTAGATTTTGGATTAAAGATATTCAACTTATAAAAATACACAGTATTAGGATTCAATCCATTAAATTTTCTTTATATGTAGTGACAGTATGTTAACAAGTAAGGAATTACTAATTAACCCAATTAACAGAAAAAAATAAGATTTTTTACTGTCTTAAACTGTACTTGTTATTAGTTAGCCAATGATTACCAAGATGTATTTCATGCTCTCACAGCATTTATATGAATATTAATACCAGCTAAAGAGGTTGCATACATTAAATATGTATGAATCCAAGTTATGTTACACATGACAAAAGAGAATAAAACAGCAACCCTGTCCCCAAAAAACAATCAAGAAGATTAAAAGGCAAAAAGATCCTTACAATACAATGGAATAATTTCTGTGTCAACCAGTTAGAAAATTTGTACTGCATCATTAAAAGTATGTTAGTCAAACAAAAGGAAAGTCGAAATTGGAACTTCCAAATATAGAAATGCATCTATAAAGGTCCAGTAGTAAAAGAGAATATGGAGCTTTTATAAATAAATCAGTAAATAGTTTAACAAAATTACTTGTAGCTTTTAAAATTCTTCCCTGTTCAAAAAAAAAAAAAAAAAATTCTTCCCTGTTCTATGAATTTGGAAAATTCTTATTCGTGCTAAAGAATGTACTCTTCAGAAGTTTTTAAATTAAAATACAAACATTTTCATCAGGAAGGTTAAATATATATTTAAAAAGTAGCATACGTAACACTTGTATTATTCGAAGTTAAATATCAGCAATTGGACAGCTTATCTCTTGATACATAATAATAATGACCTTTATGAAAAGCACTTTTTTGAGTCAAGGTTTACACTTCCTTTTTAAATTCCTATTTCCACTTACCTAGTCTATTGAACTTCATCATACATTGTTATCATATATAACATATATATTATTTCATCATATATATTATCATATTTATTTATGCAGGAATACATCTTTATGCTCTAGTCCTTATTCTATCGGACTGTTCTTCAATATGTAACATATACAAATTTAAGTTGAAATTTTTACAAGTCTAACTTTTGTACTACATTACCCTCTAGAATTGTCTTAAAAATTATTATAATACAGAATAGATCAAATGGCATAAATATGCATTTTAGTAATCATCAAATATGAAATGTAAAATATATTTGAAATGTACCTTATAATAAATTAAATTGAAATATTTATAGATTAATATGATTTGTCATTACAATGAGCGAAGGTAGAGTATCAGGGTTCTAGTTCTTTACACAATTGAGCTAACCCACAAGTCCCCTATGGGTTCTAGTTCTACTTCTATTTTTTTTATAATTAGGAAAAACAATTTACACAAAGAAGTGAAGAGACTAGGAGCTGTCACAGCAAAATCAGTAAATTCTTTAAGTTCCTTCTAGATTATAACCATTTAATTGCCTGTCATCAAACAATATTTTATCATCAAACAATACCTTGACAGACAATTCAGGTAACTTTGCTTCAAAATTTAAAAATTTGAAAAGGATTTGTTAAGCCAGCATTCTAATTACTCATTTTCTCAATTCATGTGATTTATATGAAAAAGATACCATAAAAATACATCATTTTCTTCCAGTTAGAACTTCTTGTTAATGAAGGCCATTCCAAAAACTGGGAAAACCCAGAGAGTGTTAATTTCAAGATGCTATTTAAAAAAATAATAATGCTTTTGTCCTTCACTTGTTTTGAATGTATTTCTGAAACAAACCAAAGCAAAAACAAAAACAGTAACAACAAAACAAAACAAAACCTTAGCATAAAGACGTAGTCAATTAGTGTAAAGAGAGACATCTGTCAGGCTAAATGGCAAAGCCAGTGCTAATGACAAACCACTTTTTCAAGAAAGTATGACTACTGGAATGTCAATGTTTATTTTCAGATTTTAATCCTAAAAGAGAAGCCACAGAGGCTTAGACAAGTTTGTTGTTTGAATTAAACAAGGGATTTCTGCCATAAGTGCTTCTCTTTGGCTCTTTTCTGTTTTCCTCTCAATTCATCTACAATATTCTTTACTAATACCAATAATAAGGACATCTACTACAAATTTTTATCATCATAGGAATTTAGAATATTAGAATGCAACGGAATTTTATCCCGAGGTATCAAGTTTACCAGGCATGTATCTAAATGTAAAAGACGCTGAAAGAGATTTTTCATTGTGCCCTATTCATGTCTGTATCGCTAGAGCTAACCTCTTTCCATACATTTTTGCGCATAGCACTGGCCTCCAACTATCCCTCCTCGTCCCTTTAACCAGATCCAAAATGAGATCCTCCCTTTTCTGAGACCTATTCTTGACAAACTGGTCCCAAAGTGACAAATCTCAGAGGACTCCCTGCATCACTTTTATACAACATTCACCCTTTTCCCCCCAAGTAGAAAATTCTTCTGGAACCTTCCATGCTAACCATTTTAAAAGAAAGTTGATTTTCTTCCATATAAGACAGATAAACACAGAACGTTTTCACTAATACCTTAATAGAAGCTTCACTAACAGCAATAATTTGCATTTACTCATCTTTTGGACACCTGGTGGATTTTCCAATACATGACAAAAACATAAAAAAATAGGTTATATCTGTAATTCAAGCACTGTGGGAGGATAAGGCAGTATGATCTATATTGATAGTGAATTGGACCATATGGAGAGAGTCTCAAAAACAAACAGAATGAGGCAGAGGACATAGCTTAGCAGTCTAAGCTTTTGCCTGCCAAGCACAAGGATCAGGTTCAATCCTCACTATCTCTTGCCATGCTAGGCCTGAAACTGGGCGTGGTAGCACACACTGGTAATCTAAGTGCTGGGGAGAGTGAGATAGGAGAATCTTTATGAGTCTGAGCTGAGCAGTGAGACATTGTATCAAACAAATAAATGATTTAAAAGTTTAAAACACAGAAAGCACATGAAAATGTGTTTTTTGTGGTTGTTGTTAAAGCAGGGTGATAACTGTGGAAGGATATACGCAGAATAAGCGGTGTATTACTTTGCTATCTTGACAACATGATCCTTGGCAGGAAGAACAATTTTAGAAGAAAAACACGAAAATTATGATGAAAAACTTATTTCTTTAGAATTCAAACAGCACTTTAGAAAATCCAGTTTGAAGTATGCCTAGTATACAACCCATAAGGAAAGAAATAATCTTAAGCAGTGATCCACAATTATAGCAGCTACAAAGTTCATCAGAGAGCAAATAGTACAAAAAAACCATTCAATGTGTTTAAAGTAAGCATTTAAAAAAATATCAGCAATGACAAGAAGCTGTCAGAAATGGCTAGGTCAGGGGCTGGGGAGATAGTTGAGTGGCACAAGTGCCTGTCTAGCAAGTGCCAGGTCGTGAGTTTGAACCCTGGTCCTGCAAATTAAAAAAAAAAAAAGAAGAAAGAAATGGCTAGGTCAATTTGAAAACAAAAATGGAATACTCTGAAATAAAAAAAAAAGCAAAAACTCAATAAATGAGTTAAGCTAGAGAATATGTGGATGTGAAAACAGGCCACAGGTAATTACAGAATGCAGTAGTAAGACAGAGTTCTATAACAAAAGAGAATTAAGAAACAAGATAAAGGGTACATGTACATAGCATCTAATAAAAACTGCACAAGAGGGGCCGGCGGGATGGCTCAGTGGTCTAAAGCACCTGCTTAGGAAAGCTTAGGTGGCAGCAGGGACTGAGGTTGGATCCCTGGCACCACATGCTGTGCCAGCCCCGCCCCCAGGGCAGGCTGAGCTGACCATTTAAAAAAAAAAAAAAAAAAAAAAAAAAAAAAAAAAAAAAAAAAAAAAAAAAAAAAAAAAAAAAAAAAAAAAAAAAAAAAAAAAAAAAAAAAAAAAACTGCACAAGAGAACAAACAAAAGAATCTCCATTATGAAGAGATAATAATCTTCCACAACTGATGAAGGATATGTATCTACAGAGTCAGAAACTCGAAGTCTCAAACAAGTACACAGAAACAAATTAAGACCTAGAAAATTAAAATGTAAATAAAGGAAGAGATTGATAAATGGGTTACAGTTAAAACTGAGAATTTTTGAATAAGGCCTTCAAGGGTTAAAATCAAACAAAATGAAAAAAAAAAAAACTGCAATGCATAAAACAAAGGATACCTTATCTGTATTATGAAGAAGAGGCAAACAGTACAATAGAAGAGTAAGCAAAAGCAATAAAAAAGCATTTCAAAAGAGAACTGCATGGTTAGATACCATGAAAAGATACTGAACCACAGTAAGTCTCAGAGAATTGCAAATATTCCAATGAGATCTTTTACATCCACCAGACTGACAAAAATTAGGACTACTAACATAAACTGCAGTGAGTAAATTAATGCTCATTTATGTCTTAAGTTCTGCATGCACATTATGATTGCATGATATGCAAGTTTCATAACAAAAGTTTTAGTAAGTGTCAAATGGGCTGTACAGTAAATGTTTTTATTCATATCCCCGGGACACCAGTATCAGTGAAATAATGGCATCAGCCTGATTATAGCTGTAAAACTGAATGGCTCTACAAAGTAAGAATATAAGGACAACTACAGATGACTAATTCAAGTTTACCTGCGAGGCTGAACAAGTAGGGCTGTAATTTTAGAGCAAATACTGCAGAAAGAGCTTCTGATTTTCCTTTTTAAAACTTTAAAAAGGTTTCTTAATTACCGTGAACTGGGATAAAGTTAGAAATAGCAAGGGGGATAATAACTATAACAATGATACAGGAAACAAAGGATCCAAGGCCAGTGATAAATGTACACACCACACACACCATTAAAAGGGATCAATTTTGGAGGGGAACTAGGTGCTCTGTTTGTTACAAGAGATTACTCTTTCCTTCTTGCATCGCTTTCTCACTGGCTGTGCCTACTCCACTCACAATTATGTTCTGGTTCCTCTTGCAAGCAGGTCTCAGGACTTTTACACTTTTACTCCTTCCATAAAGAATACTCCTTCCTTAATGTCTATGAAAACTTCCCTTTTACTCCCTTTTCTTCCCAAATGTCAACTCAGCAAAAGGTTTTCTGACCGCCTTAAAACTGACATCATCTCATTTCCTATTACCCTCCTGATGCTAAGTCCCTTTTCCTACCTTATTTTCTTTATTACCTTCTAATAGTCTGTACAATGTGCGTGTACACACATATACATACATAATATATGTACTTTATAGTTAAATCCCCCTGCTTCCGCTGTATGTAAGTTCTGTGAAAATAGGAACTATAGCTAAAACAGTACACAGACTATGTGACAAGTGAATTAGATCTTGAGTCAGGAGGAGACTGGCAAGAGTAGAAAAAGGCAGAAATTCCTGCATACCTGAGAAATGTGTATGTATAGTACGGCACTGATGACAATGGCCACACGTGACCTGGCGTTGGTACATAATATGCACAATAGAGAATACATTACACTGAGCGTCTAGATTCAAAAAATCCCCCTCAGAAGACTGACAGCCTTCAGTCACTCGTCTCCTCTACAGCGAAGGCTGAGTATGTACCAAAAGCAAGCTTACAGAGAAAACACAGGCGCTGCTACCCTCAACTACTATAAAGCAAAGTGTGAATAAACAAGCTGTTTCCCGTCCCCTCTGGATTATATGTGCAACAATCAAGGTGGAAATATTTCTGTCAAACTTAATTTCACATATTATTAGAAGATGAAACATTATCATTGGTGAGAAACTGTGGCTTAGATGCAAAAGGTGGAACGGTTCAACTGCCTAGCGCCAGACACATTGAACTCCTGTTGATTTTTGGAGCAGTGTTGCACACTGTTAAAATCAACCTGCGCTCCTAACCTGTGTTCTCAAATTATCTTCCTTTTATCCGCATCGCTACTATCTTTGAAGCACTCCCGTTTGTTTTACTCAATTACAGAGCTGGGCCATCCTGGTTCTTTCCAGACTAAAGCTTCTCAGGTACACACTCTGGAGGAATCCCCGCGGCAGCGTGCGCACAGTCCAGTGGGCTCGGGGCTCCACCACCAGAAGGGGGTACGGAGCACAGTGCCGAGCTGCGGGGTTCTGGCCTCCTCGTGGGGACTGAAGTCGGCTCCCTGAGCCTCAGGTCAGGGCTCGGCACCACAGCCAGGGGGGCGGGGCAAGCCCCGGGCGCCTCGGGGACCGCGAGAGCAAACGGCGCGCCAAGGTAGGCGACCCGTGAGGACTCACAGTAATAGGCCACCACAGGGTCCCGCTTGTCATGCTCCTGGGCTGTCCTCAGATGGTGCTGTATGCTCTTAAACTGTGGGGGTAGCGGGGGCAGAGGAGCCAGCGCGGCCATCTCCGCTACAGCATACACCTCTTCCTACTCGCTCCCACGGACGCTTCCGCTTCCGTCCGCGCCGGAGCGCTCTGGGTAAATCCCGCCTCTTCGTTCCCGCGGAGACGAGTGCAGTATGGGTGCCCACTAGGGACAATCCTAATGTGCGCTTTTCTCATGTTTGTTACAATCCAATGGTGTTGGCGTTGCACAAGGCATGATCGCTCTCTGCTGGAAAGCGAAGGAGAGTGTTTTGTTTTATTTTCCTTTTAGTAAAGAAAAAAAAAAAATCTACTTTGTGATAAAAGGAGAGAAAAGGAAAGGCAAAAATATCATGTTATACTGACTAGATTTTGGCATCAGTTAGAATTCATCACTTCGTGTCCCTCTTGATTTTAGAAACTTTAATTCTTACATAAGAAGAGAAATTGTGTTTATAAATTTTAAATTAGAGGTGGCTACGCTGACACAGGTAAAACAGCATTTTTCTAGTTTAAACACTAAACATGTAAAGAAAATTGAATTTTTGTTCTGACGTGACTAGTGTCTATTTTAGTAATTGAACAATGCATAGATTGCTTATTACTGGACAATGATTAATAATTTGCAACTTTATTGAAGACTTCATTTAATCCTACTGACTCACACAGTTTTATAGTAGTCATCAGCTTTGCCTGCTGGGACTAATAGTCTTTTCTTTCCATCACAAAATATCATCCTTAGGGCGAGCCAAATAGCTCAGTGGAATAAAGCGCTGCAAGGGTTTGAACCAAGGGCCTGCCTTGCCTTGACGTCTCCGCCCCGCGAGGCCCGCTGAGAGGGCAATTAAGGCTGGATTTGTCAGTGCTTGCCTGTAATCCCAGCTCTTGGGAGGCTGTGAACAGGTGCATCACTGCTAGTCCAATCCATGAGATTCTGAACACCCTGTAGACCCTTCCATAAAACCTAAAACATACACACACACAAGAAAGAAAGAAAGAAAGAAAGAAAGAAAGAAAGAAAGAAAGAAAGAACGAAAGAAAGAAAGAAAAGAAAAGAAAAAAGAAAAGAGAAAAAAGCTCTTCCTTTTGGACTCTACATTTTATACACTTTCTAATAACCTTCACCTTTATTTTGTCTCAATCTGAGTTTTGAGGAATTATGTTAGAGATATTTTTCATTGAAATTTCATTATATCCAAG
Organism: Myocastor coypus; assembly: GCA_004027025.1. NCBI lineage: Eukaryota > Metazoa > Chordata > Mammalia > Rodentia > Myocastoridae > Myocastor > Myocastor coypus. The sequence goes on from PVJA010001321.1 coordinate 18,498, forward strand.
AATCAGGATCTTAACACTCAAGTTTCTTACTGCGTTGACATTGTCTTATCACACTCATTTTTCACACTCAAAAATCTCAACCATGTTTTCACTGTATCCTGTTCTACAGGCTTTGACTATACTTGTTTACACAGTCTATCATCTTATCCTTGGCCTGGCTTTTTACCCAGCACAAAATTACACTTTGTACTCTTCCCAAATCTCAGCAACACATTCACTACCACTTGAGAATGGATGCTTTCTTTATCGTTCACACCCACTATTCTGACTTTTCACTTACAAGCTGCCGGAGCAACAGAGAGAGAAATTAAAGAAAAGCAGACTGGTGTCTATTCTTCTTTACATACAATAACCTCTCATTACTCTTCTATTACCTCATAATTCTCAACTGTGGCTGTCCATAAAGATACACTCACAGGCTTTCAAAAAGGATCATGTTCAGGTCCTACCCTAGCAATTCTGATCCGTTTTGGGATGGATCCTAAATGTCAGTATATTTTAAAGGGTCTCATGAAATTTTAGTGTGACAGCCAGGGTTGAAGACTAGCTTTCCCCACTCTTCAGGTGAGGCTCTCTTTCCCATGTGTCTCCACAAGAAGGACATGTCTTGCTCTTGAGATTAAGGCTATCAGGTATGAATTCTTTCTCCTCCACTGTCACAGCACAAAGTGGTACCTAGCTAGCATTAGCTGAACACCTACTATGGGTCACACACATGTTTTGTATCAAACACTGTCTTAGTTACTTTTTTACTCCTTGCTGGGACAAATACCCCACACTCAAAATGAAACAAGGAAAGGTTTATTTAGCTCACAGTTTGTGGAGGTTTTAGTTCATACTCTGCTGGCTCCAAGGCTGCAGAAAACAGTGAAGAGCGGAGGAGGAGCTACAGCTGTGGCATCCCACCAAGAGTCTCTCTTCCAAATTCTGTGCTGGCACAGGGCTCCTCCAAAGTGGTGTGGTTAGGATGAAGACTTCTCAAAGGAAATGGGTGGGACAGGGCTGGACCAGGCAGAAAGCAGCCAGGGCAGGGCAAGCCTGGGCCGCTGGCACAAAGCCTTCCTCAACTCTTTTTATACATTTTTTTTTTTGTGTGTGCTGAGTCACTCTAGAGTGGCCCATCTAGTCCTAGAGTGGAACCAATCACATCCCAGGGCAGGCCCTCTGCATCCTGTAGGATGCAGCACCCACAGTCCAGAACAAGCTGAGCCCATCCAGCCAAGCTTCCTCAAGGTGACACCATGTATCAACTACCACAAACACTGATTCATGTAATGTCCACCATAACCCATAGAAATGTTATCATTACTTCTCAAATGAAAAAAATAGAACTCAGAGATCAGGTAACTTACACAAGATGATAGTGAGTAAGGATGGGTGTTAGTAAAATGTGGGTATTTTAGTTTCAGAGCCAGTGGGCCTAATCATTACTACCTGACTGTGATGTGTATGTATCCTTTGTGTTATTTTTTTATACTCTGTTATTCTGTGCCTGGAAAACAAAAAATGTTCCTCTTTCTGGTGAAGGCTGCACCTCCCTGTTATTTACTCACTTCTAACTTCAGGACTGGAGGGTGCTAGGCTTTTCCTTATATGCATACATTTGGCGTTGGGGATGGGACAAAGGGTAAACAAGTGGGTGAAATGGTTAGAAAAGGATTTACTCCACCTAAAGGAAAGAAGGTGCTCCCTCTTTTTCTCCTCCTCCTCCTTCTTCCTCTTCCTCTTCCTCTTGTTGTTGTTGTTGTTGTTGTTGTTGTTGTTGTTGTTCTTCTTCTTCTTCTTCTTCTTCTTCTTCTTCTTCTTCTTCTTCTTCTTTTTCTTCTTCTAATATATACAGGGTCTATACGATCTTACCACACAGAATGGATTTATGATGATTCTCCTGTTTTCAGCCTCCCAAACACTGGGAGTACAGACACCTGCACCTGCCTACACAGATACTGCAGTCCACTGAGCTACTGGCCAGCCTGGAATGCTGTACTTCTTTCATGAGAAGATAATTGATATGATGGAGAGACATGCAGACACTTAGCATAACAGTACACTGAAATTATGCTATAAAACAGAGTAGATATTAACAGTTGGCTTTGTTTGTCTTGTTTTACAATGACACTGTCATTATGTTTTATTATGAAGAAAAAGAGAAAGTCTTCCATTGAGCTCAGTGTACTTACTTCAGAATGGAGCTAGAGCCCTGCAATGAGGGGTGTGCCAAGGTGCAAAGATGCACAGCAAGATAGTAGCTGGGTTAACCATAGGGAGAAGGAACAGGAGAGAAGCCAGCTAAAGGGTGTTTTCATGGAAGTTCAAAGCGCTTGCACCATCTCCCTGGACTCTGTATGTTCATCCCAAAGTGACTTTCCATTCCAATTTGGCCAGAACTGATTTATTAGCCAATGAAAGTAAATCAAACAGTATAAACAGAGTAAGAGATATCAGTAACTGTATTTTTTGGATCTCATATACATGGTAGAAATTTGTCTCTTAGGATTATGAGACTTACATGCCATTGGTACAGCATCCCTTGAAATAGAAATAATTCTTCCTCAAAAATTCTAAAGGAATAATGATGAGAGATCCTGAAGACTTGTGTAGACCGACTACCTGGTTGATGGCTGCAGCAAACTGGATAATAAAGGTACTGTTTGTATTTCTAACATAGATAACTACTTGTTTCATAACCTTTGAACTACATGAGAACATTAAAAATAATAAACCCTTTATGTGTAGAACTGCTTCTCGTCTCTTGGTTATTTATGATCAGTCTCCCTGTCCTCATGCCAGTTCCATACTATTTTGATTGTTTTACCTTTAAAGAAATCTTGAGGACCAAGTAGATAGCTCAGTAGAATAAGTGCTTGCCTGGCAAGTGCAGGGTCCTGAGTTCAATCCCTGGTGCCATCAAAATAAATAAATAAAGAAAGAAAGAAAGAAAGAAAGAAAGAAAGACAGAAACCTTGAGACTATGGTGACATGTAGTATAAGTCCTATCTTATTTTAATTTTCAAAAAATTATGATAGCATTTCTAGGCTTTTTGTATTTCCACATAAATTTTAGGAATAGCTTTCTAATTTCTCCTAAAGTTTGCTGGGATTATATTGAAATTAAATTTACAAATCACTTTGGAATTATTGAGAGTAAAACTAACTAAAGCTTTATACTACAGGCATTATTCTGGTTTATATCTAAATGTTTCCCCAAAGACTAGTGCACTCATAGATAGAGATTTTGAAGGGGCTCTGAAATATAGGCATGTGATATAGAGCACTTGATTGGTTACTGGTGAATGTAAGGTTGACTGTGACTTTTTTTTCTTTTTCAGTACCAGGGATCAAACTCAGGATTTTGTACATGCCAGTCTGGTGCTTATGCCACTGAGCTGTCTCCCCGGCCCAAGGCTGGGTGTGATGTTGGGAAGTAAAGCCTAATACAAATAGCTGAGTCCCTGGGGGTGTGGCCTGGAAGATCCCTTCTGGCTCCACACTACTTGCTTCCTGGCCTGTCACAAGCAAGCATCTTCTGCCATGCCTCCCTGCTGTGCCACTCTGCCTTGGAACCAGCTGACTGTGAACTTGAAAGAATTACAAACTACAAACAAGAGCAAAACTTCCCTCGCTTAAATCATGAGTGTTGGGTATTGGGTTTTGGCAATAGGACAGTAGCTAAGACAGGCATGATATGGATTTGCTACTCCATGTTTAATTTCAGCACTAATTCTTGGCTTTTATTGTACCTGTCTAGAGCATATTTTGTAAAATTTATCTTTGTATATTTCATTTTTATTGTTGTAAATTATAGTTAAAGTAAAAATGGAAGCAAAACTTGTATAAGTGAGGGGAAAATAACTGAAGAGAGGGTGGAGAAATGGGAAAAAAAGAATCAAGTTACATCATGTAGGGCCAGGTAGATAACGCAGTGGTCTAAGCGTCTGACTGGCAAGTGTAAGGATCTGGGTCTGATTCCCAGTACCACATGCTGTGCTGGCCACCAAAAACGGGCATGGTGGCACACACCTGTTATCCTAGCACTGGGCAGGCTCAGACAGGGGGATCACTATGAGTCTGAGCTGCATAGCGAGACCCTGTACCAAATAAATGTAAGACTGAAAAGTATTTTAAACAATGTACTAACCGACTTAACTATTAACTTCAGTTAAATTCTCTTTTCTAATAGAGTTTTGTAAATCCTTTCGATTTTTCTTTTCAAATTGAAAGAGATTAAATAATAATAAGAGCCATGCAGAATTTCAAAACAAGATGATTGAAAATTAACTGTGGTTGTTATAGTGCATATTATCGTCAAAGTAGTTGTTCAGATAACCAGACATAGGCATACAAAAATGATCAATCAAGCATTAACTGTTCCTTTCAATAAACCAATAGAAGATAGTGAAACAGCACATATATATATATATATATATATATATATATATATATATATACGCATATATATACATCCCTTCCTTCTTTTCTCTTTTCCTCATCACAGTTCCTTTGAGAAGTTTCTTTCCCTTTCACAGTATCTATTGTGCCTTAAAGATTTCATGCACATGATTATGTCCATGAGTAAAAATGATGCTTTCTAATTTCCAATCTGCATATCACTTTGTCTTTGGTGCATTTACTGAATATTTACTCAAGATATATACTTTGTTTTTGCTTTTATCTTATAGACCTTCAATTCAACATGTAGCAGAACCAGTAAAAGGGAACAACTTGCATTTTTCCAGATTACAAAGAAAATTGTTCAGTCTTCCAACATTGAGTGGATATTTCCTGTAGATTTGCTCAGCTGAACCTAATGAATTTTATGTAATTCTAATTTAGGATGAATGCATTTGTGCCCCAGAGCTATCTCTCTGGCCCCAGTCATGTTTTTGAACTTGATTTGGTTTGCTAAAAATTTCTAATCATTTGTCTATTTAACTGGTACAGGTTCTTGCTACATGGTTCAGACTCATAGTGATCCTCCTGATTCAGCCTCCCCAGTACTGACACTACAGGCATGCGCTACCACCCCCAGATTTGGTAGCTGGTATGGCATACACTGCCAGAGATAAAATCCTGGTCCTTGCACTTGGTAGGCAGGCACTTAGAGCACTAAGATGTCTCCCCAGCCTGGTTTACTAAAGATTTATCATTTACTTTGTTAGTATTTTCCAGAGCCTTTTTAGGTTTGCCTAGTCTATATTGTTTCTAACTTAAAACAGATGCCTGTATCCTCATTAATTTATCTGTATTCTTAGTTTTAGTTTAAATTTTTTGTTTGCTTTTGAACTGCTTTTATTATTTCCTTGTTCGTATTAGATGCTACAGGGGTTTAAATCTATAACATCTCCCCAAAGTCTCATGCGTTGAGAAATAGAGTGTGACTAGATCATTTCATGCTTTATTAATCATTGGATTAATCTATAGTGTGTGTGTGCTATTAGGATCCAGGGCCTGTTCACAAGAGGGAAGTCATGGCAAATGAGACCTGGGCGGATCTATCTGCCTCCCAAGCTCTTCTCTTTGCTCTGTACTTCCCGGCTGTTGAGAACTGAACACATTGCTTTCCTTTATGGCCCTCTACCATATTGTTTCTGCCTTGTTGTCAGCCAACCAGGAACTTGAAATATGAGCCAAAGTATGCTTCTTTTTAAAATTGTGGGTGACAGGTATATTAGTCCCTGCAATAAGAAAGTGACTAAGACAGATTTTAGCACCAGAAAGTGAAGACATTACTGTTACTGCACTTGATCATAGGTTTAGCCTTTGGAAGTGTGTTGTGAGAGGAATTTAGGAAGTTTTGGAGATGCCAGCAAGAGAAGCCTCAGAATGCTAAGCAGAGTAAGCAGAAAAAGATGGGCGATTGTGGTCAGAGATCAGAAGGCCAGAACACTGCTGGGAATGTAAACATTATAAGTCGGACTCTGACTATCAGAAGTGAAATGCAGATGTGAAGAGATCTTAGTTTTATTAGAAAGGAGGTATTTGCAAAGTTGGGGCTTCGGAGAACATGGGTGCTGGAAAGATTAGCATCAAAAAGAAGTCAAACACTTTTTTAGGATAATAGGAAAAATATCTTGAAAATGGCTCAAGCATCAACAAGACCACACCATTTGCAGACATAAGGGTGCAGAACTATAAAGGTCTCCACTGAGAAGAGTTTCCTGGACACTCTGCTGGAGAATGTTCTCATAGGTCAGTATTAGAAAATATTTTAGAATTGTTTGCCGTTTTGGTGGCCTTATGGCACACTTGTTTCATGGGGCCGGTTGTATCACTGAAAGTTCTAAAATAGTTTCAAACACTGACCTAGGAATTGGTTCCCTGGGATTTGTTTCACAGCAGTCAGCCATCCAGGCACACTGAGACCTCTACAACCATGATCTAAGAGATCCAGCTACCGCTTAAACTACAATCAGACCTTTGCGTCATCCACATGGTGTTGGTTTTATAGGCATGCAGAACACAAGAGGTTCAGATTTCAGAGGAAGGTTTGGCTGGGCTGACCCCAGTATGGTTCTGAGAGGACAGTGTGCCAACTTGTGACCGTGAAATCAAAGGTGCAATGGAGATGCCAGAATTAGTTGGCAGGAATTTGGAAGAAAGTGGCAGACAGTGAGTTGAACTTACCTATATGGAAGTCACGTAGGCAACAACTAATGAAGCCACAGGGTGGTGCTGGCCACGCCTTTTGGAACTCATAAGTTGCTGTCACTTACCACTGATGCTGAAGATGAAGTGTGGGATTTCATGTTTGTCCTGTTAGACATAAGTTTTGCTTTGGTCACATCCTTTCTTTCCCTCCATTCTTTTCTTTTAGGACAGAAATGTTTATTGCACATTGATATGCAATAAATAATGTGGTATTGCATATTGGAAGTATTTAGCTTTCTTTCTCTTTTTATTTTCATAGGGGCTCACAGTTAAGAACTCGCTTTGAGTCACAGAGTTTTGAATTTGAACTTTCAAACAGTGCTAGAACTATTGAAACAGCAGCAACTCTTTGAGATAGCCTAGATGCATTTTGCATAAAGCAATGGAGAGCAGTAATTCAGGGGCCAGGGTAGAATGCTTTGGTTTAGATCCGTAATGTCTCTCAAAAGCTTCATGCAAAGCTGTGATATTTTAGAATGTGATTAGGTCTTTGGGGTGCTAAACTTGCCAGTAGATTGATCTGCTGACGAGCTCATCATTAAATGTGCTGTTAGGAAGTAGGATAAAGAGGGGTGATCACTGAATGTGAAACCTGGACAGCTGTGTCTGCCTTGCTAGAGCCTCCGTTTGCTCTCTACTTCCTGGTTGCCATTGGTTGAGCACTTCTTCATCTACCACTCCCCTCTCTATCCTGTTGCTGCCTTAGGGCTGGTGAAGGACTGAAAATTTGAGACAGACTGAGTCTCTACTCCTTTAAGCTGGGAGTGTGCTGCATTTTGTCCAGCAACGGAAAAGTGAGTGACGCAGATGTATTTTTACAGGTGTCAATTTTCCGTCCTCTGTATGGTTATACCTCATGGATTTTAATTTTGTAATATTCTGATCATCATTCATTTAAATGTAGTCTGGAAAACCTCAGTCTATATTACCTATTTGATCCAAGAACTTTTTATTAACACTTTTACATACCTTTACAAACATTCAGATATCTGTGTAAGTGAAATATTCTTCTTAATTTTTACTGAATTTTCATTTCAGTCAGAAAAGTAATTTTATAGTTTAATCTAAAATTTGAATTTTAGATTTATTACTCAGAAAAGATTAAATTTATTATTCAGAAAAGTATGGCTATATGCTAACAATCCTGATACAATAATAAAATGAAATAGTAGATTAGTAATAAGTGAAAAAGATGGTCTAATCAAATTCTCACCTTCTCTCTGAATAAAATAATATGTATGTGTACTAGTCCATTTTGTGTTGCTATAACAAAAATCAAGATTTACAATTTATAGAGAAGAGACATTTATTTATTATCATTCTGCAGGCTACAGAGATCACATCAAAGTTCTATTTCTAGTGGAAACTTATTTTTGTGAGGCATAACATAGCAGAAGGAGCGAGAGAGAAGTAGCAGGAGAGGGCCAGACTAACATCAAAATACCACTTTCCGGATAAAGAACCTACTCCCAAGATCACATTAATCCATTCAAACGGGCAAGCTCCAAGTGTTGTAGGCAGCTGAGTTAGATAGAAATATTATAGGCAGTCCGACAGGGCTAGGCTCTCAGAAGAAGCCAGTTTGGGTGACAAGACATCTTGCAAGTATGGGAGAGACAGACAGTCCCACTGTGGGCCAGACCTCAAGTCAAAAGATCAAATAAATGCATACACCCCCTTAAGATAAGCATCCAGGACTGATATTCTAAGAATGTCTCTGTCACCTTCAGAAAGCTCAGGAGTCACTAACTCAATCCCTTACAGGATAAACTCTAGCAAGTGGCAAGATATTATCTACCACAGGATAAGTTCCGGTTCCTATATTCATGCCTGCTTGCTATGTGACTCAATCCCTCATTTGATCCTGATTTAATCATTTGTATTTGAGCAATTGTATTTGTAATCTTAATGGTTGACCATAGTTTTGTCCCACCTCATGTGAAAGTTCCCATGTTTTCCATCTCAGACCCTCCTCACCTCATAGTTGGATTTATAAAAATCCCTAGAAAAGACACATTCCTTGACAATGCTCTTGAGTCCCTGTCTATTCCTCTCTTGGACAGAAGCTTTCTTTCTCCTCAATAAATAGATTCTGCTCTTAACGTTCATTGTTTCTAAAATTCATTCTTTAATTGTAGAGAACACAAACTCATGCTAGGTGTCCTTCAGGTCAGGAGTTTCATTCCCCTTGATCACAAGGATCTGGTCACCTCTTAATACATTTTATCTTTTAATATTGAAAGATGAGAAAGCTTCTCATCCACGAATTTTGATAGATTCATTCAAACTACAGCAGTTCTGCTTTCTAATACCACCAGAATGCTTTCTTGGCTTAGAAATGACCTCCATTTGTCTAGTCATTTGACAAGTGAGACCAGGGCAGGATAGGAGGCTAGAGTTCAAAGGATGTGTTGGGCTCAGGAGGAGAGCAACAAAACAGGAGAGCATAAGAGATTTTTCAGAGACTCTTTCACCTGAGTCCTACTCTGCACAACATCTTTAAACATATTTCCATAACAAGCAATGCTTGAAAGGATTAAAGGAAACAAAACACAATATTCACATAAGATTGAGAATAGTTGCTGCTGCCAATAGCTAGACTCGAAAAATCTCTTTAAAAAGAAGCATACCTGGGGCCAGGGTGATGGCTCAGTAGAATATGTGCTCACCTGGTAAGTGCAAGGTCCCGAGTTCAATCCCCAGTACCACAGGAAAGAAAAAAGAAGCATACCTTGAGAATGCCCATCTCTAAAGAATGGCTCATGAATAAATCAAAGTGTTTGTGTATGAATGGATAGTGATGTTAAATAAGAATTTTGTGGGGGTTATTTGAGAAAATGACCTTTCCTGGGGAAAATTTTGAAAAACAAACCAGAATATCTTTTTTCTCCTTACCTCTGTCTTTGTGCACAGTGTGTTTCCATTTAATGCAGATGCAAAGACCGGCTAAATAGCAGTGGCTTAAAGCTCCTGCAAGCAGGTGCAGGGCCCGGGGGTTTGATCCCCAGACTTGCCAGGCCCCGGGATGCACTGAGACAGCAATTGAGGCTGTGTGTGGTGCAGGCACCTGGAATCCCACCTCTTGGAAGGCTGTAAACAGTTGGATCACTACGAATGTGATCTAGTAGTGAGACTCTGAACAGCCTGTAGAGCCTTCTCTAAATCCAAAAAACAAAACAAAACAATGCAGATGCCACAGGTTATGTGAACCATGATTGAACAAGCATAAGGATGGAACTCAAGTACTTGAGAAGAGCAGAAGGATGATGTTTTCTACCATGAAATGAATTTTATGTGACATTCAGAAATTTTTGACTTTCAGAAATTGAGTCCTTTAGCACATGCTATCCTATCATCTAACTAAGTTTTTCTGTTTCCAAGTGGAATACTTATGTTGCAGGATAAAATATAAGAATGTTATGAGCAGAAAACTACCTAGCATTCAGAAAGGGAAAAGACACAATGTACGATACGCAATTAGTAAGTACCAGACTTGAAAAATGCAATAAATAAATAAATGAATGAATGGACTCAACCAATGAAGAAGTCTGAGTTCCAGAGAGGGTTCATGGAAGCAGTCCACAATTGGATTCAAGCAATGAAGGAATATACTATCTAAATATAATTTCAATACAATAACTAAAAGATTATCATTACTATTTATCAACACTAAAGGTCATTGTTTATAAATAAAACAGTACACACATATTCTTTCTCTTCAAGATGCATTATTCTTTCAGTCCCCATACCCTTGGCCTGACACTGGACCACTCAATAAAATGTGATCCAGTATAGATACTAAGGACATGTAATGTAACAGGAATTCAGTTGAAATGTTGAATGAAAGAGCATTGGATTTTTTTTCTTGTGCTTTCATGTAGAAAAAGCTCAATTTATTAAAAAATCCCAACTCAGAATGTTATCAAACATGCATTGGTGAATACATAGCAAGACTTTTAAAATTTCAGCATTAGGCTGATTATAACTATGTTCCTTAATAACTCACTGGTACAAGGTGTGATGCATAAAGATTTTATAGGATATAAAATGAAGACGATTATTAGCAAGGCAACCACAAAGAAATGCACTGAATTGATACAAAACTGCCCTTTAAAGAATTTCATAGTTATTAAGGAAGTTAATGTATTATAAACATAATTTTCCATTTCAATAGCCTTGAGTATCATAGCTTTTCTTAGTGGACATCTATGAGAGCAATAACAAAGGAGACCATGCAAAATACTATTTATAACATTTTAAATTTATTAGAATGATATTTCCAGATCATTAAACATTAAAAATTTCAAGAAAACAATATAATATTAAAATGTAAGCCGGGCGTGGTGGTGTACGCCTGTAATCCCAGCACTTGGGAGGCGGAGGCAGGAGGATCGGTGCGAGTTCGAGACCAGCCTGGGCTACAAAAGTGAGCTCAAGGCCAGCCTCAAATGCATAGTGAGACCCTGTCTCAAAAAGACAAAAAAAAAAAAAAAAAAAATGTAATTGCTCTAACTGTTCAAGGTTAGTCGTCAAACTGTAGAATTACTCTATAATAGTCCATATATAATTTTTGTGCTTGAATAAGTTATAGTTGCCACAAATGCAAAAATTATTACATTCTCAAAAGCAAAATAACATGGTTCAATGGAAGGGGAAATAGGAAGAGTGGGGTTCTAGTTTGGCCATATGACTTTGAGCACCTACATCAGCATCCCTGAAAAATATTTTCCTTTCTCTGTCCAAAAAATTCTGCAATCAGTTTAGCTGTTGTATGTAAGTGAAGTCTTTAAAAGTCTTGCTTAAAAATGTGTTACTGTTAGTCCTGTGTATATTTTAAAATAAAATAAATTTTAAAAAATTAAAATAAAATGAAATGTTTGTATGACAATTCCTGTTTCAGAATTTAGAATTTTATTTTATAGTAGATATAAATTTCAGATATCCTAAAATTTAAGGAACAGGCATTTGTGTTTGAAACTGAGATACTGGACTAAGATAAAAAACTAAATAAAAATGATTAATAACTATAGCATGACAGGAGGTTATCAACCTTCGTTATTGCTTAACTAGAAAACATAGTCTTCTAAATACAATCTCAAATACTTCACCAACACATAGTACCACTGTAATTACAGTAAAGGTGTACATTGCAATAAGAAAAATGGTCTTTTCAAAGTGTTCTGGAACCATGCATCTTATAATAGTCATTTTTTTCCCAAGAGAAGCAGCATCACAAAAGTAAAGAGGTTTTACTTGGAAACCAAAGAGGTGAATCTGAAGCCAAAATGCTATCACTTCGAGACTAATTCTTAACAAGACTGAAAGGATGTAAATTACAGTGTAGATAGGCTTTTGAAGAATGCATTCTTGATTGATGCTTTTACATGCAGCATAGAGATGGAATATAGCTCCAGGAACCAGGACAATCACTAGTTGTAATGCCCAGAATACCTAGAGCATATCAAAAAATCTCAGTCAAAATTAGTCAACATGAACCCCAAAATACACTTAAAATTCACCCACTCACCAAAAGCTAACAAGAATTTTAAACTTCATAAAAGTCTTATAAAAAATAAAAACATAATGGACATAGTAATATTTAACACATTTTTGCCAAGCCATTTAAAATTGAAATACATAGTCATTGTAAACATATGATCATGAAAAAGAAAATATGGTCACATTTTGTCATCATTTTCTATCAATTACTGAAAAGAAATTTCTTCATTTGTGCAGTTCCCTAATCTTTTTACTTAAAAATGCAAGTCTGAAGTATAATTGTAATATCAATAGACGATAGAATCCTAGATTTGACTGACTCCACTTAACTTTTCTGAACCATACAACCAATAAAGGAAGAAATAGTCTGGTTCTCAAAAGAGTGTCTTTTAGAGTACATTTCCTTAGGACATTACTTCACCCTTAGATAAAAAGTGTATCTGTGTAGAGTCAGTGTTTATAGGGAAACAGAAAAACTTACCTGTGGTGTGATTGGCCTGAACTGATTGTAACAGAAGAGATTGACCTCTCTTTTGTCTGGATCACAGCTAAAATGCAAAGCCTCATTCCCATAAACCGCAAAGCCTAACACTCCAAGGAAGAACATCCGGACAGACCCAAAGAAAAGGGTGTGGAATTGACCAATCACAGTTGGTGGTTTAAGCTGTTAAGGTTTTAGAAGGAAGAAAAGAAAGAAAGGCAGTTGGGAACGAGCACAAAGAGGGGACATTTTAAAGGATGTTCTCATGTTCAAATTTAGTAAAATTAATGTTGTAAAGTTTTAAAGCAAGATAGATTGTGAGAGATCAAATCACATACAAACCCTGCAGGCAAGACTTCCTACACTCTCTCCCTCTTAAAATATGAAATGAAGTGGTCATATAGAGACATATTACCAGCCAAGTATAATTTAAATATCTTTAAACTCGATTAGCATCCTCTTCCCCTGCAATTCTTTTAGAGTGAATCATGAGAACATTACAATATACACTACTTCTTTTGGTAAATTAAATACCAAATCCAGTATTAAACTCACTACACACTCTGTTAACAACCAAATGATGTTTATTTAGTTGTCACTACAGCGTTTTTCCTACTCATTAATTATGGAATTGAGAGAGGGAGCCACCTTAAACATGAAAAAACTGAAAGTACTTTCTGAATTTTTCTATTTACAGTTTTAAATTCAAAATATCTTACAATATGTAGTTGTTATTTACATTATCCATAATAAATGTAGAGAAAACTATTCATCAACAGTTATGCACATGAAGTTGAAAAACATGGCCAACACTCCTCCAACTGATGTTTTGTATAATACTTACACATCCTTCATAGAAGTTTTTGATGTAATTTAGAGACATGTCTCAGAAGATGTTATCCTGGCATCTCTGTGGGTTAGTTAATTCTTGAAACACATTTCCAGTTTGCTTCTATCACAACGAAACTCTTATATTCCCTTGTGACTTTCACAGGAGAAATCACTTATCCCTGCAAATTTCTCTCCCCTCCTCCTTCTTTTCTGCCTTTTTTTTATTTTCATGGATGTCTGGGGCCCCAACTTTCCCATCTCTGTCCCAAAACAAAACAAAAACAAAGAAACAAAAGCAGAGGGCATGTGGTCAACCTAGTAATCCCTTCACTTGCACTATCAGCATAGCCAGCCAGCCAGGAGTGCCAGCAAAGCAAGAAGCAGTCAGACAGAGAGTCTGAGCACTCAAAGCCCCTGCACTTACCTGAGCATTGCTTGTATGTAAATCAGTGAATCTTTAGCTTGAGGTTCCTATATGTGTGTTCCAGAAGACAAGTTTATGGGAAATGTTCCCTAACATTTCATGTTTACTTCCCTAGGGTATAATTAATTTCTAGGAAGTCTAAGAAATTGCAACACTCTAACTATGACAACATTGGCTATTACTGATGTGTTGCTGTATTCATCATTTTGTTGAATACCTACCACAGAGGTGAAAAAATACACAATTGGCTCTCTGTTCTAAGGACAGAGATAGGTAGCTGTTATCAAGATAAGACCAGTATCTAGCCCAAACCAGGAGAGAGAGAGAGAGAGAGAGAGAGAGAGAGAGAGAGAGAGAGAGAGAGAGAGAGAGAGAGAGAGAGAGAGAGAGAGAGAGAGAGAGAGAGAGAGAGAGAGAGAGAGAGAGAGAGAGAGAGAGAGAGAGAGAGAGAGAGAGAGAGAGAGAGAGAGAGAGAGAGACAGAGACAGAGAGAGACAGAGAGAGAGACAGAGAGACAGAGAGAGACAGAGAGAGAGGGAGAGAGAGAGCGAGAGGGAGAGAGAGAGCGAGCAATTGGTCTTCTTTTGTTCTCTTTCATGTTATCTTGTTACTCATCATTATAGGTGCTGAAGATCATCAGGGACAAACACAGACAAATAAGTATCTTTGATACATCGGCTTCCGTCTAACTGTCCCAGCTATATCTCATAAGTCTGTGCTCCATCCAACTGTGTATAATGCCCCACCGCCAATGGTGGATCAGATCTCTTTTATTCACTTGACTTTCTCATTGTCTGCTTGTGATCTGAAGATTTTATCTCTGAGCACTTTTACTGCTGTCTTGCAGCAATGGAGAAGTCATAATATGTGTCACTGTGGTCGCTGACAAGGGCAGTGGTATTAGTGAACAGGAATACTGTGCTGGATTAGGGAAACAACAAAACAAAACAAGAACAACTTAGTGATACTTCAGAATGGTTACATAAAATATTATGATGTACAGTCTTACTTCTGCAGAATCAGAATTTGAGATTTGCTTTTTGTTGAAGAGATAGCTAAAACTTCTGTCATTTGTAGTAGAATAAATCATTTTTTACTTTTGCAATTGTACACTAGTGAATGTTGCTGTTTATTGAGATATGCAAGTGTCACATATATAAATCCCCAATATCTTCCTGTGTCCTTTTAGGGAAGGATGCAAGTGCCTTAAAGGCACGAGTAGAAGAAGGAATTGCAGCTTCACTATTAGAATCAATGAGGGGCCAACTAGCTAATACCAGGCTTCTCTCTTCTCCGATGCCATAGTAAGACAAAGTATGAATGCATAGAGGGGTCAGAGCATCACCTTTATACATAAAGTCAGTTAGGGATTTGCTTTATGTCTTTGAGAAAGTGGGATACTTCTAAATATTGTTGCCAGTGTTATTTTATGACGACCTTGGCAACAGAGCATGTTGTCTAGTCTGAGCCATGGCAAGGGAAGAACAGAATAACACTGCTATTCTGTGGGGCAGTGCACCCAAGTGGAAGGCGTTCGATAACATGTGATGCATGTTCCATATTTTCTTGCAGAGGTAAGGTCATTTCTTACATAAGACAGTAGCGATGGGGGACAGGGCTCCTATGCACAGAAATTATCTATTAGAGTGACAGCTTGGGCTTCTTTGCATGCTAGTAGTTGCACATTCCCAAATGCAGAGAAAGAGAGCCACCCTCAAGCACAAACATTCCTTAGGGTTTTGCTTAGTACACCTTACTAACAGCTTACAACACTAAGCCATGTTTGAGGAATAGCATTTATCTCTTCATGAATCTGGGAAATCACATTGCAGAAGTGTAAGGAGGAAGAAAATAAATTATGGTCAACATTTTATTATATCACAAATGTTCTGCCATAAATATTCATATCCTTCCCATCCAAGATGCAAAAATTGTCATCAAATTATATACCATTAAGGTAAAAGTCTAAGGTTCTGTGGTTTGCCTTATGCCTGCATATGGCTCAGATGTGACTCCTTTTCACCATAATCTCAAGACACACAAGGAAACATTATCTTCCACTGTGTGTCAACATACCATGGTGATGCAGAGCTTGGAGGACTTCAGAAGAGACATCCACTGTGACCATGGACAAGCCAGAGAGCAATCACTGCATCACAACTCTGAAACTCACAGGGAGAAATGTTGACTTCTTTGCCTAGTTTGGAAAGTACTAGTTAGAACAGGAAAGCACTAACCTGAGCAAGTAAACTGAACAAGCCTGTTGTTTTTCCTTGAAAGCTACTTCTCACTGCACTGCACTCTACTTCCGCTTAGCAGAAACAGTTCCCAGGTCAACTGCTGTCGATAGCCCATAGCTTTTCAATGGCTGTAATTCTGTACTCTGTGCTTGGCGGAATGGATCTCACCTGTTTCATCATCAAAACAAAAACAAAAACAACAACAACAACAACAACAACAACAAAAAAAAAAAAAAAACGAAGAAGAAAAGAAGAGGTTTGGTTAAAAACTGAATAGCTTTCTTAAACTGCTTCCTGCTAGGTAAAAGGAGAGGACCAGAAGTCATTTTTACTTTTTAATAATCTGGCCAAATCTGTCTCTTTTAGTACACACTTGTAATTTTTCTGCATGTACAATGTTATTAATGCTTTTTTTCTTTTTCTACATGTCAAATTTAACAAGCTCACTCAGTTTTAAAAGGAAGAATATGATTATTTTAAAAGCATACTTCTCTCCCTACATATGTATGTATTGGCTGCTATTTTTGGATTAGGCTTTCACTGAGATTATGCTTTTAAGATTTTTTGATCTTTCTTATGTAATTCTAGTGGTCTTTTGCCATGACTTAAATATTGGAGAAGTCATGTTAAAAAAACATTATATCCACATAATTGATTTGATTTTTATTTTCAGACATTTTCTTTAGTTAAAATTTTTATTGATATGAGGAATAAGGGAAAATTCTATCTCCATTATATTTTTCTTCAATTTTTTCTTCCAAATTCACCTATAGGCTTCTAAACTAAGTAATATAGATTGATGCATATGACCCCAAACTACGGGAAATTAGTGGGGAACTATCTTAATTCTCTCCCATGAAAATCTCAGCATATTATTGGGGTCCACACTGTAGAGTATGGCCTTGTCCCACACATTCCTTGGTCTTATCCTATCAAATCTCATTGTGAAGAAGAAACTCCCAAAAGAAAATAAACTAATTATAATATGTACCAATGGAGTAATAAAGAAACACAAAGGACCTCACATAAATGAATGGGATCACTATGAGAAGGAGCAGTACACTGTACCCTAAGATCATGAGTTCAAAATGCGAGATTTGAGATCTCAAGTAAATTAATTACCACCTCTGAACTTCAGCTTCTCTACCTGGAAATGGTAACAGTACTGCTATATGTGGAATACTTGAGAATTTAAAGAACACTTTCCTCTCTAGGAGAGACTAAGGTAACTGTACTTTTAACTTAATATTTTCTTATTACGCACACTACAGAATATTAACAAAGATGGTTCCTCTTGGAAGCAAGGAAGAGTCACTACTTTATCCAATATAAGGAATCTTTGCTCTGGCCAGAGAAAATGTGTTTTAACAAGGGGTATAAAACATATAAATCCAGTGTCTGGTTCAATGCTTTTCCTCTCCTTGTTTCTAATTCATCTACTATATGAAGGAATTGTTCCCTCTGGTAGAGTCCATTAGGATGTCCATTTCTGATCGTCAATGACTAATGAGACTAAATTCTAAGAATGATTTAAATAAAATTTATTTTTAGCATTGATTTTTGTTCTTCTAGTTCTAAATATTTTTTAAATTAGCAGGCTAACTTCGTGTGCTTCTTAAGTAAATGGACTAAAATTTTGGGGAACCGTATCAGTTTATTTAAATTTCCTTAAAGCTTCTTAATTTTCAAAAAATAATGAAGCCTGGCTCAAACCTATTGTGACTACTGTTAGTGTGAAAAGCTTAATTGCTGACATTAAATTATTGATATGACATTATGAATCCATCTGTGGAAGTCATGTAAAATCATTTGACAGATCTTTTTCCCATCTCAAAGCTTTTGTCCAAGATTGTGTAAGATTTATGCAGGAGTAGGAAAGAATAAACTCATTCTGTACAGGATTCAATATAACATTGAAAGAAATTAAAATGTACACATGATGCATAATGACTAATATATATAGAAAGTGTTATGTATGACAACTACATGAAAATCCATCTGTGAATGCTACATATTAATACTGTTTATCAGTTAGATTAATTTAGTAAGAAGCAAGTTAACAAGTATTCAGAGTTAGTATCAATGCTTCTTAAACTCTTCTTAAAAAGTAAAAGAAGAGGAAATATTTCTAAACTTATTTCACAGGTCAATATCATCCTGATACCAAAGCTAGACGGGCAACATAAACAGAAAAAAGAAAAAAAAGCAAACAAACAAACAAACAAACGCAAAACAAGAAGTCAACATCCCTGATTAAAATAAAAACAAAAAACCCTTAACATAAGTTCAGGGAATTTGAAGGATTTCATAGCACATTAAAGAATAAACACTATAAGTGAGATTTATCTCTGTGACAGAAAGATTACTCAATGCATGCCTCTAAATATAGCTGACCACAGTAATGGAATAAAAGATAAAAAGCACATGATCATTTCAGTTAATGGAGAAGAAGCATTTGACATAAATAAAATAACAATTCCTTTTGAAAGCTCTCAGCAAAAATAGCACAGAAGGAATTAGTTCAACCCAATACAGGTAAGATATGAAAAACCCATAACATATTCATTATTATTGAGGAAAAAGTTAAAATTTTTCTCTCTCAGAGGAAGGGATACCTATGGTCATTACTTGTATTCAACATAACACTAAAAGTCCTACCAAGAACAATTAAGGAAAAAAACTCCAATCAGAAAGCAAAATGGGAAAGCATCTCTGTTTTCAGATAATGAGATTATGTAAACAGTAAACACTAAAGACTCAACAAAACAGAAAAATTTAGAAGAAATAAGTTCAATAAAGTTGAAGGATACAACAATAAACATAAAAATCCTCACCATTTCTTTACACAGTGAAGAAGTTATCCACAAAAGAAATTAATAAAGCAATTAAAATAGCAACAAAAATTAAGTACTTAGGAATAATCCAATTCAAAGAGCTGCAGGAATTGTATACCAAAAGCTATGAAAAGTTAATGAAGAGAATTAAAGAAGGTATTGATAAATGAAAGACATGCTTGTAGAGAGGAAGAATAAACAATGTTAAAATGTCCCCATGACCAAAATAACTTGTGAATTCATGTGATGTCTGCCAATATCTGAAAAATATTCTTCATATAAGAAGAAAAAAAATCCTGTTTAACAACTAAAGGTCCCCAATAGACAATACAATGTTCAGAAGGAAGAATAAGCTGATGGCATTATGTTTCCTGATTTCCAAATATATTCACAACAGTAAACATGATGTTAGTGGCATAAAACTGAGATATAAAATCAGTGGAACAGAAGGCACATGTACATCTTCCACAAGGATGCCAAGAAAACACAAAATGGAAATATTGGAAAAAACATAATCAGGAATAATCTCTGCAATACATGTAAAAACTAGATATCAACAGCAGAAGAATAAAATTTAAGCCTTATTTTACACTATGTATAAAAAGCAACTCATAAATTAAACTGTTAAATGTAAAACGTAATAGAGTAAACATAGCAGAAGAAAACAGAAAAAAAATTGCTTCTTGATATTGGTCTGTGCATGAATTTTTGGCAATGACTAAATGCTAGGTAACAAAATAATAAATGAACAAGTAATATTGCAACGAAGTAGAAAGCTTCTACAAAGTAAGGAAATGATCAACACAATGAAGATTCAACCTACAGAATAGCACAAAATATTTGTGAAGTGTAATCTGATCAGTAGGTGAAGTTAAACATTTATAGAAATTCATAAGACTCAATATCAAAAAATCCAAATATCTGAATTAAAATCGGATAACTGAACTGGATAGATGTTACTGTAAATAAGACACAGAAATGGCCAATAAATATGTGAAGAGGTATTCAATATCACTAATCAGTAGGGAAATGCAAATTAAAAGCACAATGAAATGTCACTTTCCATCTGTTAGAATGAATGTATATATCTATACACTTACAGAAAGACAGAGACAGACAGAGAGAGATGGAAAGAGAGAGAGACAAAGAGAGACAGAGAGAGATAGAGAGCAAGGATATACAAGATATAGTGGAGCTTTATATATATAAATATTGATATTTATATAGTTATAGATGTGTAGAGAGCATACATATATAGGATGGATATAATGTAGAGAAGGGATAATACAGATATATTTAAAGTATATATATCTATATCTATCTATCTATCTATCTATATATGGAGAGAGAGAGAGGGAGAGAGAGGGAGTAAGAGCAGTTGAGAGAGATAATGAGAGACAGAATGTGTTGGTGAAAAAGGAATGTAACTAGCTATAGCCATTATTGAAAACAGCATGGAGGTTGCTCAGAAAGTTAAAAATGGAACTACTTATTTCAATCCCTTTCTAGCTACAAACTTAAAAGGAAGTAAATCAGTCCCTTGGAACTTTGGTGCTTCTTACAGCATCATTTAACAGTCAGCAGAGTATGCAGCAATATAAATGTCTACTCATGGACAAATGTATGCAAACGTTGCTACATAGAAATAGGCACACAGAATACTATTTGGTCAAATGTGAATTAAATTGTGCTACTTATAGCAACATGGACAGAAACAGAGTGTAGTATGCGTGACCCTTGAGAAAGGTCGATGCTTCATGATCTCACTTATATGTGGAATGTAAAACAGTCAAATTCATAAAAGTAGGCAGCAGACTAGCAATTGCCAAGAGATGGAGGAGGAGTAATGGGAAGACTAAGGCCACAAAATCTCAGTTATGCAAGATGAGTAATTTCTGGCGGTCCAGTGAGAACTTATGTGACTAGCTAAACCATATTTTCTGGGCCAGTGACATAGCTCAGCAATCTAAAATGCCTGCCTAGGCAAGCTTAGGCAAGCAGAAGTACCACGGTTCTATCCCTGGCACCACATGCTGTGCCAGCCCTGTTCCCAGGTAAGCTGACTCAGTTACAACTATAATTGCTAAGGGGATACATGAATACATTGTCAAATACATCCATACACAAGCGCAAAGGCACAAAGGTACCTATGAGAGGTGATGGAGAAGCTAACTATTTTGACTGTGGTGATTAATTTCATACCATATGAATATGAAAACACCCTTTTGTGTACTTGAAATATAAAAAATCATTTGTCAAAGATACCTCAATAAAGCTAAAAACACGGCTTTATAGCCACGCTTTTTAGATTTCATGTTTTTTTCATTCATTTCTTTTTTTTTTTGTCTTTTTGAGACAGGGTCTCGCTATGCAGTTGAGGCTGGCCTTGAGCTCACTGTTGTAGCCCAGGCTGGTCTCGAACTCACACCAATCCTCCTGCCTCAGCCTCCCGAGTGCTGGGATTACAGGAGTGAGCCACCACGCCCGGCTAATCATTCATTTCGTTCTATGCCTATTGTTTATTATTTAATAGCACTAGATTTCAAAGTTTTCAAAAGATAGCCAAGAAAAGTTTTTTGCCAACATTTTTAAAATATAAGTTTTGAAATCTGAAGAAATCTATATTTATCCTTTTTATTCTAAAATAAGGCCAGAAATATAATGCATTTTTATATTTGCATGAAAGGACAATTTTTTGATAAATACTGAACACCCACCACATTATCACCTTTAGGGGGCTTCCATGAGAACAAATGTGCTTGTGTATGTACGTACATATAGGAATTTACATGTGGTTGAGATACAGACTGCTGAGAATTTACTTAAAACAGGGTATGATTTTATTTAACCCTTCAGAGTATAATCACAGAACGTCATGGCTTATTTTATACCTAGTAAACAAGGGGAGATAGTTCCAACATAAATTTTCATCCAACATTAATTCTCAGTACTTTGTATTTCAGCCTCTTCCTCATGAGAGACCCAGTGACTGCTTAGTGGGTTGGAACAGAGGTCAACTTAGGGACTTGTGATAGAGTATTTCTTGGGACAGTTGAGATAAGCTCGGAAGCTGCCCAGAAAATCACAGATCTGAGCAATTCACATTTCCCTGAAATCTCTTATCTGCCAAAATTGGGGTTGTCTTTCTAAGTGATTTATGTTTTCTGGAATGCAACTGGGAATGGCTTAGTAGAGTGTTCAGCAATCAACAATGTTATTTTTGGTAAATTATTTAAACTTCTAAGATATGTTTTCATGTATCTTCCTTTCCTTCTGGCTTTATAATTTTGAGTATTAGAACCATACCTGGAGCTATTGTATTGCTTTTGATACTTATTGTCAGCACTTTGCAAAGGTGGTGCCAACAACCACATGTCTCAATGGTTAAGTTGAAGTCCTCATTTTCATTCCTTTACATTGAGTTCACGTTGCAAGCATTTCTAAACTAACTACGTTTTTTCCAGTTATGTAATACATATAGTTATTTATTTTAGGTACCCCATACATACAGTCAAGCTCTGAAGGGAAATACTTCCTGTTGTGGTTTGTCTCTCCAAGCCTCATGGGATCATGGGAGCAGGCTTTTCTGAGGCATCTGAATCTAGTTTGGGGTTGATTCACGGTCTAAGGGTGTGAGTGCCCTAACTGCAGGTATCCCATACAATATAGGGCCAGAAAGAGGCTTGTTCTTCTTTCTTTCGTTGCTTTTGCTCTTTTACACTACTAGCAACAGTTGACCCTCTGCCATGCCGCTCTGCCTTAGAACCAAGATTACGGACTGGAATCTCTGCAAACTGTGAGTTAAATTAAACCCTTAACCCTTTAACTTTGGATATCTGGTATTTTGTCTTCATAATGAGAATAGTAACCAAAACGCTGTCTATAAACCCAGAAGATGTCTCTTTTACATGTGATAGGTTTTTTGAAAGTGCAATAAAGCAATAAAAAAGATAAAAATATTGCAGGTCGTAAAGTAAACAAAGATCCAAAAACAAAAAAAGAAAATTTGGAACGCTTTATTAGCTGAGCTCAGCAGCCACTTTCTCCTGAGGGTCAGGTGAATGAAGCAGCTTGCTGAGGTGAAACAAAGAATTTAAAGGGAGAAACCACAGGGGTGGGGGTGGAAAACGAGTCATAAAGTATCCTTACCTGGGCCGAGGTGTTCTGGGCAGGCAGAAATGGGGAGGGGGAGTCATTAAGTGTCCCTGGCTGGATGGGAGCATAGCGTCCTTGGAGCAAGCTGAAACAAAGCTACATGCCTAATCTGCTGGGAACAGACAGTCAAGATTGCAGCACAGCTGTGGTTGGTGCATCCCAGAACATCAGAAGTGGGGTGGGGGAAGGGGTTGGGTGAACCAAAGTTTAACTCTTAACCTACTTCCAGCAAAGTGGAGGCAGCTTTGCAAAGTGGAGTTACTCATGACTAGCTCTTGACATTATACCAGCTTGTAACAAAAAGAAGCCTTTATTAACTCTGAAGACACGGAGAGGATCCAGGGCAGATGGATCAGGAAGACCCTCCAGCCTGAGACAAAGAAAGCTGGGGCTTTTATAGACAGACATCTCTTAGGGGTACAGTTTGAGGGGAATATTTAGAAATGCTTGAGGAGCCAATTGGAGCCTTCCCTGAGGTTGCAGGAAAGGTGAAAGGAAGGTGCACCCTGGGATGAGTTGGAGAAGAAGAGGGGAGGTGGTCTCTGGGAAGACAAGCTATTGTTTTAAGGGCTTCAGCCATGGTAGATGACCACCAGAATAATTCAGCAATTCATACGAGGGCCAGAACCTATCAATATGACTGCCAATTACTGTATGCTGTGTGTTAGTTCTTCATTCACTTTTTCTATCTGTAAATTGGGAAGGTGATTCCTGTGCTGCTGTTGTGCTTGAGACAATAATACATACAGGAGGCAATAATACATTCCAAAGTATGAGATATGCCTTTGGATTCTTAATAATGTTTTTACTCCTGCTGTAGAGAGGCCATTCAATTTATCGGACTTGGGGGGAAGTCTATGAAGTAGGTTGAAAGTTGGGTTTTTGAATCAGCAGGAATGTATTTCAATTACAACTAGGAATGAATAAAGTGTTGGAAGCCAGAAAGCCAGATGTGGAGGCATACACCGTTGCACAATTTAACACATAGGCACTGCTGATTTCTAGGATGTTGCATTTAATACTAATGGAAGCACAGTTGATATATATATATATATATATATATATATATATATGTGTGTGTGTGTATATATCTCATAAAGATTTGTATAATTTACATACATCTACATGTATACATACAAGACATCTATGATAATTATACTAGCAATTTCTATTAGTTCTTTAAAAAGAATTATTTGTGCTTACATCGTGTGATTAATTTTTCATGCCTATGTCTTGTAATATGAGAAACTACTTTGATTATAACAATAAGCAATATGTTAGTGATTGTTAATCTCCTATTATCAAGTTTTGACACTCTGTATCATTGTTTTCTCCTTTTTAAAATAAAAATAAAATTATGGAAATTGACACTGCAGATAAGAGGAACTATTATACTCTTTGTAGCAGCAGGAAACAGACTGATCTGTTGGTAGTCAGTAGCTGATCCTTTGGATATCCATATTCTTAAAATATTTTTTATCATTATGTTTCCTTGAAAAGTTAATACATTCTTTTTTTTTTTTTTCTCTCAGAACCAGGTATTGAACCCAGGCCCTTGCACTTGCCAGACAAGCTCTTATTCTACTGAGCTATCTCCCCAGCCCCTGAAAAGTTAATATATTCTTTGGACTGAGTTTTTTTTCTCTAAAAAGTTTCATATCAACTTAATCCTATGAACTTACTTTTTCATTTATGAATCTATTTTCATCACTACCAAGTGGCCAGTGAACCATGGCCCATAAGTCTGCCACTTCTGATACATGATTTTACTATAGCACAGTTACATCATTCATTTGCACAGTGCCTCTGATTAATTTTTGCTAAAAGGTCAGGGTTTGATAAATGCAACCTATGGTTCATTATGCTAAAATATTTACCATAACAAAAACCTTGTCAGCTTTTATAGAGTCAGTCCAGCATCAGACATTGAAGTAAGTCATATTTACATGAGGGTGGTGTGGTCAGTGGTAGGACCTTTTTACTGTCCTCCCTCCCTCTGTCACTGAGAATACTGGCTGCTGATAGTGCATGAGTTTGTCTTTCATTGGTCGTAGCTCTGCTTGTAGGGAACCATCTCTCCTACCTTATGGCCCTGTCCAGTGGATGATGTAGAGCCAGCATCTGTCTCATACAGATGGCTCCCATTCCAATTCAGAGAAACACTCAAAAACTAGTCCAGTTTCTGCCTCCCCTTGAAACTGACCAAAATGTCACTTGCACCCACATTACAGCGCTTCTTTCTCTGCTGTCTTGACTGCTTTACTTTCTTAGTAGGGCAATTCCTGAGAGTACTTTTAAGTGAGCATTCTGTACACATAACTTTATCTCATATCTTTTTTATTGTTGTGCCCTAAGACATTTGATAGTTTGCTCACCTTCCTGTCACTTTAATAAATTACTGAGATAATCCACCAATAAAGACGAAAGGTTTGTTTTGGCTCCATGATCAACTGGCTCTGTCGTTTTGGGCCTGTGATAAAGCAGCAGGGTAGTCAAAGTGTGTGGTCCAATGAACCCCTTCACCTCCCAAGCAGAGGGAAGGGAGAGTGCTCTTTTTGCATTTCCTGGTCAGTCATCTTGGGGAACTGGTTCATGTACATAGTGCAGCTTGTTTCTTTTCTTAAATTTCCTTTCTTCCCTCTCTCTCCTTCCTTTATTAATAAGCCACCACAAAGTCATCAGTAAAGGAGAAACTTTGACATTTAGACTGGCTCTGTATATATAATTAGTATTCTTAAAAATAAATTGGTGATGACTACAAATACTGGTTTGTTAGAATTTAAATTGTAGTTACACCTTCCAACATGCTTGAGCTTTCATGTTAATTCAGACCACTACTTTATTAACTGAAGAATTAGTGAACTTCATAAATCTGTCAAGCTTATGAATGTTGCCATAATTGAAACATTTGGTGAAACAGGAAGGCTCTATTTTTAAATAAATGATGATTTTTTAAAAAAAATTCACACATGTCCAGTTTTCTTTTTTCCTGTGAAACAGATACTTATTGAGGCATATACATCACATAATCAATAATCAGTGATGTTGGCAAATTAACTATAAATACAAACTTTTTAATACTGCTTTGCTTATTCTTGTTTTGGTTCCAATTTTCATCAAGTTAAATTCTTTAAGTCATTAATTGGCTATCAATTTTCAATGTTAGACACATTGAGTACATTTTTGTTTTCATGCTTTAGTGTAGA
The DNA here is from genome assembly GCA_004027025.1 of Myocastor coypus. Taxonomy (NCBI): domain Eukaryota; kingdom Metazoa; phylum Chordata; class Mammalia; order Rodentia; family Myocastoridae; genus Myocastor; species Myocastor coypus. The sequence continues at coordinate 44,813 of PVJA010001321.1, forward strand.
AAAAATTAATGATTGCTTCATTTTAGCAAAACATTGTACTGTAACCACTTCTTAATTTCTTCAGTGTATACTAAATCATATTTTGCACTGTTCAAATATATAACATTCCTTTCATTTAAAAATGCTTCTAGAATTCAACATTAGTGAAATAATCAGTCTGATGTGCATAAACTTCAGATTTCTGAATTAAAAGTTCCTGCTAAATTGGTGAGCTATCATTAGAATTTCCCTTTCTTAGTCCCTTTCTGACATGTTACCAGGGAAATTCATTGCCTTGAATAATAATTTAGCTTTTGAGATGATCTATGTCTTTTCCTGGTGTGAACATCAACTACTGTGTATAAAACACCTTTGCTCCCTTTTATGAGAACATTGTAATGCCTATTTTCTATTAATCTTTACCTTTAAAATGTTTGCATGTCCTAATTTATTTTAAAAATATTAGCTTAGCTTTTTTAATGTAGATGTGGCTGGTATGTGAAACTATATGTGATATTTTTATATCACTATATTATATGCTATAATTATTTGATTTTTTATGAGACACATAAATGAAAACTTCTAAAACCATATTATATTTTCTGATACTTTGAGCATGAATTATTTTTATATGTTTATAGTTAGGAATATATACATTTTAAGGAGTAAAGACTCTTTAAATAGATGTCTTCATGATCTTCAGTGACCTAATCATCTCAACTATTACTGTACATAAAATATATACTTACATGCTTTATGGAGTGAGCGCGGGCTCGGTACTGGGCACCCATGTCCCCGTAGCACTGGGTGATGGTGCCTGCTGTGGTCAGGTCCCGGTACTCCCGGTACATGGTTTGGGTGCCGCAGTGGGAAGTCATAGAGCAGCCAGACGCCGAAGTTCTTCACTGGCAGCGGAGACTTCTCAAACACCTGCCTGCAGTACAGTCTCCCCTGAAGATGTCTTCATCTTCCTCAATTGCGACACGAAGTACCAGAAATGGGACTGGATGACAACATGGTTGGGTGCGAAAATCCGCATGCAGCAGAGAGGTGGCGTGCGCACTTTGGGGTGCATAGGCAGCTCCACACCACCTTGTATTCCCGGAGTGTGCCCGAGGGCCTTCAGGACTCTCCTTTCTCACTTGCCGCCACTCACAAAACGGAAGCTATTTTATCTTTATTTTGTTTTTGTATTTTAGGGAAGGGCCTACAGGGTGTTCAGGGTCTCACTACTAGATCCGACTCGTAGTGATCCACCTGTTCACAGCCTCCCAAAAGCTGAGATTGCAGGTGCGCCACTCCGCCCAGTCTCTAATGCCTTCTCAGAGCACCCTCGGGAGGGGGCGGCTCCGTAGGCCTGCCAACTCTCTATATTGACTTTAAGTGAAACCTCCAGTTCATAATTGGGCTCTTCATGCTGAGAAAGCTCTGGGTAGGCGGAGGGATATGAGGACTGAACATGGGGATTGTATCCATGGATGAGTTCCATTAAACAATACCATGTTTGCACATGCAGAGTGGGATTGACTTCAACATTTTCGCTGTGTTAATTTTTGATAATTCACAAGGTAATATTTAAGGCATATCTCTAAATTTTATGATAATCACTTTAATGCCACCAGCTAGTTGGATGTTTTCAAATTTGGTAAGGGTACTTACTATACATAAGAAAATATGCTATGTGAGCATTGGTCTATTTTCCAAAACTCAGTGAATTTAACCTGTATTATTTATACAATGAAAGATGAGTGTAATTAATATTTTTGATCAGTGTAATTTAATATAGTTAGTCAGTTTTATATTATTATTTCAGGCGAGGCTACAGAAGGACAGTGAGCATCTTGGAGAAAAGCTTCTTATATAAGCAATTTTTGTTTTTTAAAAGAATATGTTTTATAAATCTCATGAACAGTCAAATGTCAATAATGTCAGTACTTCCCCACATAAATACTTCATATGGCTTGTGAATCTCAAAGAAGTTTCAGCAAAATCAGAATTCTGAATCTTGAACTCTATGTTCATGAATAAATTCTTCATGTGCCACATTCAGTGTGCATGATTCAGTCGACACTCATAAAGGAAAAATAAGCATGACTTCAGTGTATAAAAATAACCCCTCCGTTTTTATGGCAACGAGAAGGAAATGTAAAAGAGATCCCAAGCCATCTAATGTAAAAAATTTCTTTCAAGTAAAATTACATATTTCAGCCCTTCAAAATGCTAAGTTCAGCTGAACCTAAAAGTACTAGCTGACTTGGATCATAAATTCCATTGCGACATTTTGAAGTTTTTGAAAAAATTAAAACTGAAAATGCCTTTGTATTATGCATTCCATTGTATACAATGGCTTACATCAAGTATTTTATTTAATTTTTGTTACAATCCTATGAAATGACTAAGGCAACTATGGCTTCATAATGTTTTCTTTTTCAATGTAAAGCTCTTTTAATCTAATTGAATATTTATGTGGGTAAAATTACTTTTCTGATCTGACATTCACTGCTCTTGTTATTGCACCTATGTTTAAACATCATGAGTGGAAATAAATCCGGGAAAAATAATCCTATTGTCATTCTTTTGTCACTGTGATTTGGTTCTACCTTCGCAGCCGTTGACTCAAACTAGATTTCAGACAGATCATCGCTCAGGAGGTGGCGCTAAAGAGACATACAACATTGAGCTGTCAACTCCTATTGCCCAAGAAGATTTATTATAAAGTTTAGGACTAAGGATGTTGGAGGTAAATACAGCCTGATTGTATTGTCTTTCATTTGGGGAGAGATTATGTCGCATCAAATGACTTCGGATATTTATTCAATCCCTGCTTTATACCAAATCTGAACATGATGCTTATTCTTACTTGGGCACTTCATAATATTTTTAAAACAAAGCATCTTCTCTTGCTAAAAATAATCTCAATGATTTTGCTGCACGAGATGCCTTTCATGCTTCTGAAAGAGGGATAAAACTAGATTGTATTGGTTGAGTCATTAAAAGAGAAATATGGCATTCAAATGATCGTCTTGGGAACTATTAACTACTAAGAAATTATAATCTTGCTTGTCCTTGAGACATACCAAAAATATTATATATCAGTTTGCTATCCAGAGCAGGTGATCCATATGGAAATTACTTTTTTTACTGTATTGCACATTTGGTATGATAAATGTATATACTGTGGGAATTGAGTAGACTTGATGGACTGACCAAATGCTAATAGAAAAGATTGAAGGATTTAACCACCTTGTACATTTAAAGTTAAACCAGGAATAAAACATTCGCCTATTAGTTAAAAGGTATTTTGGTGGCTTCTGAGAAAGTTGGGAGTTGTCTTCCCAAGATAGAGCTGCATTTCTATGGATGAATTAAAAAGCATTTACTAAGAATGTAATAATGCATGTTCTCTAATGTCACAATTCTACATGATTTAATCAGGGCCAATATTTCTGGGATCTTGTTTTTCACTTTCAATTTTCTTCCAAAAAATACATCTCTAATTTTAATATGTCAATCTGTTTTTCATTTTTATCATCCTATCTCAAGGTATGTTAAAGTGGTTGCCTCTATATCAATAATATTTAACTACAATGTGTTTCATTTTTCACATTTAGCATTAACAAATAGCAAACTCATACAAATCATATTATTGTTTAACCAAAGTAAGCTTGCTTATTAAAAAATAATTTAATTTTGTTCAACAAATTGGAATGTTGTTTGTTTGCATTACCTCTTCCTAACAGTAGTCACCTCTAAAGTACCAGTTTAGCTCTATATAGCTATGTTGACTAAAGGGCTTGTCTCAGTGCGTTCAAGGCACAGGCACTTGAGTGACGTCACAGATATTGTGGCACTTGACAGGATTAAACTGAAGTGTATCTCCCAATGGGAGGAATCTTCTAAGGCAGCCTAGCAACTCCTCAGTGGGATTATCTGAATATACATATGGCTTCCAGAAGTTCCACAATTGGATGTGATTTACTTAGATGGTCAAAGCTGTCAAAGAGGCAGACAAAATATTAGTTACATCCCCTGTCTCCACTTAGAAACTTCCAGAGCTTAATGCTGTCCATTATGCATTTTCTATAAATGCATTTAGCAGTAAGTGTGATAAACTAAGGTATTTGAGAAGTTGATCATCTTTCCTGTTCTGCTTTCTCTTTCTTCCTCTTAACCTCTTCACTGGCATGCAATTGATACACCATACCTTTTGCATGTTGGAGCTGCACAATTAAGTAGTTGCATGTTATACCCACAGTGCTGTGCAACAACCCCTACTGTCAGTTTTAAGATCTTTTACCCTTTGCAAAAGAAACGGAAAGAAACCTTTCCCCACTGTCTCTCATTTCTCTTTTACTCTCTGGCTCCTAGGCAACCACTAATCTATATTCAAGTTTAACATTTTACATTCCTCTAATAATTCTTTTGCACTCTTTGCATTATTTAGTGGTCATGGTAAGGCTTATCATCTACTTCTTATCAGGATCTACTTCAGATTTATATTAACAATGTGAATGAGATATAGATCATTCAATCTTATATAGCTTTACTCCTTCCCCCTTGCTGAGTTGATATTGTAGACATTATACTTGTCTATGCTACAATCCCAACCATACAATGCTATAGTTTTTGTTTACATTATGTAAACCTGCCTTGGGGGTGGAACTGGTGCAGCATGTGGTGCTGGGGATTGAGTCACGGTCCCTGTGGTTGCCTAAGCTTTCTTAAGCAGGCACTTTAGACTGCTGAACCACCATTTCCCACAGAGGTCACAACTGTCTTCATTCTGCAAGGAGATGTTTTTATGTTTGTCGCTCTTAACAGCATTAACTTGAGGAGACTGCCACCCAGACTCTGTCTAGTCCCCAGGCTAACTAAAATCATGTCTAAGTTCAAACAACAAGGAACAAAGATAACAGCTAAAGCCAAGAGATTAGGAGAGAAAGAGAGAGAGAGAGAGAGAGAGAGAGAGAAAGAGAGAGAGAGAGAGAGAGACAGACAGAGACAGAGAGAGCGAGAGACAGACAGACAGACAGAGACAGAGACAGAGAGAGAGAGAGAGAGAGAGAGAGAGAGAGAGAGAGAGAGAGAGAGAGAGAGAGAGAGAGAGCTCTCAATTCCAGTCCAGGCTGGTTATACCTCCTCCTCTACCACCCTCACTAGAAAGAACAGTTACTTTTCTTCAACAGGTCTACCCCATAGCTGAACCATCTTGTCAGCCCTGTTGCATGGATTCTTCTGGTAACTTTCTTTACCATCACATAGCTCAGCTTTACCCACAAACTGCATGTTTCTTGTTAGATATTATTACATTTTTATGTGTGATAGCTCCAACAATATGATTATATACATTTTATATAATTTCCTAAAAATAATAAAGAAAATTTGCATTTATTCTATAGTTTATACAATTGTACTTACCAATGTTCTTTAATTTTTTCAAGTGGGTTTGAATTTCTTTTACTGGCATGGGGCTGGGGAGAGAGCTCTGTGGCACAAACGCCTGCCTGGCAAGTGCAAGGTCATGAGTTTGAACTCCAGTCCCACAAAAAAAAAAGAAAAAAAAAATCAAAACTCACTGGCTTTCTGATTGAGGAACATCCTTTTCTATTTCTTGCAGAACGAGTCTGAAAACGAAAGGATTCTCAGAACTTTTGCTCATTTGAGCACATGCTTGCCTTCCGTTTTCAAGAATAGCTTATCTAGTTATATGATTCATGGTCGACAGTATTTTTATTCAGTAATGTGAGTACATCATTCCATTGGAGAAAACTAGTGCTGTTGTTTGTAATGAGAAGTCAGTTTTCGGCCATACTGGGGTTACTTTGTATTTGATATGATGTTTCTCTTATTACTTTCAGTATTTTATTTTATTTTTTTGTCTTTGAAATTTTTTTTAAATATCTGGATGTAAATTTCTTTCTGTTTTTCCTATTAAGAAGTCTTCAAAATTTCTTGAAAATATTTTCATATAATCAAATATGGAAGGTTTGCAACCATTCAAAAATATTTTATGTGCCCCTTACCATTTGTCCTCTACTTCTGGGACTTCTAACTTGCATATATTGTTATACAGTATTATTTTCCATATTTGTCTAAGTATTCATTTTTATTTTCTTTTATCCTCTCTAGTCTTCAGATTGAAAAACCTCTATCAAACTGTCTTCAATTTGATTGGCTTTCTGCTGGTTCAAATCTAGTATCAGGAGCTCTCTTGAGTTTTTCTTTCCAATTGTTGCACCTTTTAACTCTACAGTTTCCATTGGGTTCTATGAAAAATAAGTATCTCTTTATTGATAGTGTATATTTATTGAAACATTGCTGTCATATCTTCTTTTACTTTTTAAACTACAGTGTCTTCTGTTTCTCAAAATACATTTCTAATAGCTTTTTCAAAATCTTACTTTGCTAAGTTTGTTAGTGGATTCTTGGGAAGATACTTTCTGCTGTCTGCTTATTCCTGCGTATGGGTTACATTTTCCCGTTTCCTTTCATGCTTCATAATTTTATGTTGATTGTGGTATACTGTACATAGTGTATTTTAGCACCCCGTTCACTGAGCTTCCTTGCACATTTCTAATTTACTGGTCTGTTGGCTAACTAGGTTGGACTATCATTGATATCTACCTTCCCACAATGTGAAGCCTCTGCTGCCACTCACAGGGAAAGCTTTGTGTATGTGCACAATCACCCTGGGATAAAGTGATGTCAGCAGTCTTTTTGATCTTCCCTTTCCCATCTCTTTATTAATCTGTCTGCCCCTGTAAGTATCACATCCAGCTGTTCACCCACACTAATTGCTGCCCGATTGCTCTATTGTTTTTAATATTACCTTGGAGGCATTAATTACTTCACAGTATGATTCAATTACAGTCACACTCTTTTGTAAGGCTGGTCTTTGAGGCCAGTCTTAAAGCTTTATTCTATGCTCAGTAGGGCTCTTAGCTGTCTCTTTCTCTGGTCCTATCTGGTAAAGTTGTAACTGGTTTACAATCTAGTTTACTGTTCTTATGGAACTACAAGCTTTCTCTTAATTTCTTGCTACCATAATTTTTATTGTTTTCAAGAGCATTCTTCAGTATAAATGTCTGCACACTCTGTCTGCAGAAATTTGGAGATCTCTGCTTTTATTCTGTTTCCCTACCACCACCATCACCACCACCCGACCCCACTCCCAGGTTAAACCTTTGCCACTACTCTGAAGACAAGGACAAACACTTGCTTTCTCAGAGTGAGATCAGTTTTACAAGCAAGGCACTGTGCAAATATAGTAGCCTTAGTTTCTCCAGCTCAATCTTTGAGCATGGAATCTCTCTGTTACAAGTGAGCCAGGGTGAGGACCATGGGAGGCCTACTGTGTATAGCTGGCAGCTCCAGGGGTGAAACTTCTACTTAACTAATGGGGACTGAAGTACGAGAGCTCCGGCCCACTCAACTGCTTTTTCCTGGAACAGTGTCTGAGTCTGAGAAGGATGGAAATCGTTGGCAGGCTACTACTTGGGAATAACTGGAGCACTTGACAAGGAGCTGGGAGAAAAGGTATTCCTGTGTTCTTGGAAGCATACACATGGAGAGAAGCTTCTACAATGCTGGTCTGGAGATATGGGTGATAGAGGAAGTGGGCCGAGTTTCAGGTGTCATAAACTAGGCCAGTTCTAGCGAGATTTAGTAGATAATTGTGAATGTTTCTTCACTTGCTATAGGCAATTTGGATAATTTCTAGAGCCACTAAATGGTTATGTGTTTGTATGACACTCACCAGTTATGGATGTTTCACTAGGGGTACTGTCTGTGTCGCTTTTTATTCCACTGTTCCAGAAGTTGCCTTTTCATTCTGGGTTACTGCTATTCCTAATGGAATGTCCTGTTTGATTTAGAGTGCAAACGGCTTCCCACTGTTTTGTTTATTCATACTGGCATAATATTTCTTCCAGTTGCAACGCAGATTTATCAGCTCTAGAAGCTTGCCAACATTTGTCTTCTTTCTGGGATACTATAATCAAAGCATCAGTCTTGCAAGAAGTGTCCTTCTTTCCTTCCACTGAAGGCAAATTCTCTCTTAATTTTTCCACGCACATTTTATTTCCACTAATACTCGCTTTAATCTTATAGTACAACATTGCTTTATCTAATATGTATGGTATCCAATTTGTGTTATCTTCCAGATGCAGTTAATAAAAAAAATTGTGCTTCCCAAGACAAAGTGATGTGCTACTTATTCTCTTTAAACATATCTTAATGTGTGCTATAGGGTTTTCTACAGGCCACCAGAATTATAATTGTTATGATCACCAGGACTGGAGCACATCTGTGATTCCTACAGCTGTCTGCAGATATTGTTTTAACACAGTAAAGTTTAGAACACAGAGTGATTCCCATTATCTATTAACAGCTTCCTTTGTTGTCAATATTCTCCTATGCAGTGGTATATTCATTATAACTGATAGACCTATGTTGACAAATTATAACCACCCAAAACCCATAGCTTACTTCTAGTACCTTATGTAGGTGATGCAATCCTTTCACAGTAGACCCCCCAAAAATACTGGTGCAAGATGTTTACAGGTGGTAAATTCAGCAAAGAAACAGGTTATAAAATCAATGCAAAAAAGTCAATGACATTTTGTGTAATAAAAATGAACCCATCAAGAAAGAAATGAGAAGAACATGCTTACTCACAGGAGATTTAAAAATCGAGCTTCTAGTAATTATCCTAAAGACTTTTGTTATGAAAATTAGAGTTCAAAAAAAGAGATTGCAGATGGCATTAGAAAGTGAAAGATACTCTGGTTTCTCTTCAGATTGTATAAATCTTCCGCCTTTTACTAAAAAAAAAAAAAAAGTGAAAGACTTGGATAGGAAGAACCAGCATTGTGAAAATAGCCATATAAATATGTAAATTTAATATAATTCTAATCAAATTATCAGCAGAGTTCTTCACAGAGCTAAAAAAATAATGCAATTTATATGGAACCAAAGGGGACACAAAATAGCCAAAGAAATTCAGTGATAAGAGGAATCACAACTCCAGATTTCAAGTTACAGATTCCAGATTACACAGTCACATTGATAAAAACAGCATGATATGTGAACAAAAGCAGTCATACAGATCAAGAGCACAGAACTGAGAAAGCATCCGTGTGAACATTCAGCCATCTGATTTTGTCAAAAGACCCAGGACATGCTGGAGAAAAGGATAGTTTCTTTCACAAATAGTGCTGGGAAACCTGGTCATCAATGTGTAAAAAGTGAACATATTGCCATTTCAACAACTCAAAATGTACTGAAAACCTAGATAGGAAGCAGCAGCAATGAACTTACTATAAGATAACATAGGTAGAACTCATGAAGCTATAGGCATAATCAAGGACTTCTGAACAGGACGCCAATAGCACAGGAAATGACACCAAGAAACAAAAATGGTATCCTATCACTTTAACCATTTTCTGTACAGCAAATATAATGCAAAAAATGTAAAGAGACAACTTATAGAAAAGGAAAAAACAGTATTTTCAGACAGGAGACTAACATCTAGATGATACCAAGACCTCAAAATTCTAGACTCCTCAAAATATAAGAAGTTCCAGTCAAAAATTTCCAATTAAGATAAATGGACAGTTCTCAAATTAAGAAGTTCCAATGGCCACGTACTAAGAATACATGAAAAATGTTTAGCATGCTTAGCCATTCAGACAAATCTAAACAACACTGAGATTTCATCTTACTGTAGCAAGAATGGCTATTGTGAAGACTTCTAAAACAGAAGATGTTAGAGAGATTACAGGGAAAATAGAAAGCATCTACACTGTTGGTAGGAATGCAAACTAGGACAACCACTATGGAAATCAGTACAGAGGAATGGTGAGAAGCAGTATCCTCTTCTCTTTCTGATCTCAGATGAAAACTTCTAGCTCTAGAATTTGATAAATATTTTTAAAGTTTTCTCTGCATGGAATTTGTTGAGCTTCCTAGACAGGAGGGGTTTTGACTGCAAATAATACAAAGAGTTGGAGACATTACATCTTCAAATATTTTTATCTTGGTCTTTTACTTCATCATTTAAGAAACCAATTATTGATATATTAGGTTACTTAACATTTCTCATAGTGCAATGATATTTTATTAAAATTTCAAGTCTTTTCATTTCCATATTTCATTTTAAATAGCTTTACTGCAAAATCACTATCTTTAATATTTTATATTTATTTACATAAAATTTGTGTGATCATGACTTCTTCCATATACATTAAATGTATTTTAAAAATACATTCTATGTCTGTCCTTGATACACATATTGGTTTATTATTTTATATATATATATATATATATATATATATATATATATATATAAATATTATGGTCAGCTCAGCCTGCCCTGGGGGTGGGGTTGGTGTGGCATGGAGTCTGGGGATTGAACTGCAGTCCCTGTGGTTGCCTAAGCTTTCCTAAGCAGGTGTTTTAGCCATCTTGGTAGCCCCATATTGGTTTCCTTTTTCTGCTTCAGGAATGGAATAGTTTTATTCACAGGTATAACATTTTCATCTACTCATATAAGCTGTACTATTACTGGTTTATCAGATTTTCGTTTTTACTCTTAGCTGTAGCTTTTTGCTTTATAGATGAGAACAGAAAAGCTTTTAGACTACCATTAAGATTTTCTAACTATGGATACAATATCATTTTGAATAAGCTACGTGATGTCCAGTGTTCCAAAAGATTTTATACACTAGGTCATAGGAATATGATTCTTTTTTGTGTGTGTCATCAGGGATCAAGCTTGGAACCATGTGCTTGCCAGGCAGGCACTTGTGCTGCCGAGGCATATCCCTAGTCTGATTTATTTGAATTACTGATCAATGACTGGGTTTTGTTTTTCTACCTTTTTTGTAGTAGTTCTTTTCTACAGTTTGATTAATTTTCACAAGCACATATAAAGAAGTACTTGGCCTAAAATGTAACTTGGAACGGTTTGTGAATCTCCAGAGATCTTGCTCTGCGCAGCTGCCTTTCTCAAATACACTGCCATGCAAATTTCACACATCTCAGCCTCCATGATCCAGAGGCCCCAACTATGTAAGTCACGGTGCTTTCGTGCTCGCTGGGTTCCTGACCCCGCTCTCTGCCCTGGAAACTCTTTTCCCATGCAGCCACTTGGAATAACTGTGCGGTTCACTTAATCTGTTTATTGATCTAAGAAATGACCATGCTGTGCTATGCCTCTTTCAAAATCTGGAAGCTATTGTTTGCAAGTGAATCTTAGGGAAGTCTGAGGTGTTTCATAATCTTAGGGAGATCTACAGATGTTTTAGGTGTATATTTGCCTTTTCCTTCATAACAGCCCGAAGGAATATATTTGGTGGCAGATGAAAATCATGAAATCAAGTTAAATTTCCATTTTCTCAAATTTGTTAAATGCTTCCCAGTTGGATATTTATTAACTTATACATTAATATTCATGTCAACAAATCTACAGTAGCAAGAATACTGCTGTTCATAGTTTTTTGTATTAGGGTAATAAAATATACACTGTATAGGTTATGAAAGTTGAATGACTCTAGGATAAAAAAATCCTTTCCATTACACAACAGTTATATTTATTTTTACAATTTTTAAAACTGGAAGCAATGAGATGCAAAGGATACTGAATTGAAAATACATTTAGCATATGTTTTTAGTGAAGTCTTTTTGAAGTTAGGGAAGTTATCTATCTTCTAGTTGCCTTATGTGTAAATCTGAGACTTAAATATTTACCTATAAGCATATTTATGAATGTTAAATTAGATCTGAACCTTAACTAGCATATGGTGCATTAAAAATATTTTTATCTTTAGTAGATATTTATTTTTGATGTGTATTGAAAAACAAATCAATAGTCATGTTCTTATATGTAATTCTGTGATGTCTCTAGTAGTTATATAGTAATAATTTTATAACAATCCCCATCCACTGATCATAACATTATGATCCCTATAAATGACCGCTATACTATGCATTTTCAGGAACTCTAAGCTTTGAATAAATGCATATACATTTACTTGAATTGAAAATAATTCTTCAGAGTCGCCTTATTTTTAAAATTTTTCACAATTGGACATTTAGTAATTTAGCCTTCGGAGTAAGTACTTTTACTATTTAAATGGTTAAGATGACGCAAACATGCACAAAGGAGAATATAGAATTGTATAAAATAATTTAGACTTCAAAGTGTTTTTATGTAAGATATATTAACTTGAGATAATTGCAGTACTAAAATTGATACCTGGGCTGCACTCTGTATTTGCAACACTCTTGGAAGTTAAGGGAGGAGAAGCAAATTCATGTCCAGCCTGGGCAACCTAGCACAGAACGAGACCCTGTCTCAAAATTAGAGTTAAAAAAGATATCAGCACATAATTCACCATGCAGACCCTGGGTTCAGTCTTTGATAGCCAAAAAAAAGATAGGAGACCTTTCACAATGTAAAGACTGCTTCAGAAGCTTGGACTGTGCAAGGAGACAGAATGTTCTAGGAAAATCCCAAGAAGGAAGATAAAATTTTTAGAGACATATTTTAGTTTTTATTTATTTGTCATTTCTTTATTTATTTTGGAGGCTTTTATTTTTTTTAAACTTTATTTATGTTATGGCTGGCTCAGCCTGCCCTAGGGGTGGGGCTGGCACATCATGTAGTGCTGGGGTCCCTGTGGTTGCCTAAGCTTGCCTAAGCAGGTGCTTTAGACAGCTAAGCTATCTCACCGGCCCCCTTCTTTGCCATTTCATTACATATATTTTACTTAATGAAAATTAGGGGGCTGGGGAGATAGCTCTGTGGCACAGGTGCCTGCCTGGCAAGTGCAAGGTTGTGAGTTTGAACCTCAGTCCCACCAAAAAAAAAAAAAAAGAAAGAAAGAAAATTGGCCTCAAACAGAACTAGGAATCAAATAATTGTCTTGAAGTAGAGGTAACTGCTACAAACGTGAAGCTTACATTGAAAGATAAAATTTCCAGCCCCTGACTATCCAAACCTCAAAGGAAAAATATTGAAATGAAGGATCTATGTACACAGAGAGACAACTCAGGGGTAGCAGTAAGCAAAATAACCAGATTGAGGCATTTGTGTTCCTCAAGTACAAGAAGTAGCAAGGGTTTACAGGTCTCATGGCGTGGATTTCTATTGTACAGGGTCCCACAGTAACACCAAAAATTGCAAAACTGAAGCACTTGCTCCAGCATCTGCAGCTTACATTTGATTATGCTTATAAATTAACATTAGCTTTAGAATTATAAAATAGGATTGCATCTCAGTCTACTGTACATGTTAATAAAATAAGAGAACTGAACAGACATACATGGCCAGCTTTTACTAAATTGGCCCAGGGCATGTCAGGTAACAGTACAAAGAGCATAGTCATGAAGCAGCTGCCTCTGGAGTGCCCAGTGTGGAGGACCAGTCCCCTGGGCCTGTGTGGCAACAAGAGGGGACAACTGCATACTGCTTCTGTTCAGTATAGCTACAGGAAGGAACTTAGTTGGTAAACATGTCTTATGATTTGTTGTCATCTTTAATGTCTTTTTTTTTTTTTTGGACCTGGACTCACTATGCAGCTTGGACTCATAGTGATCCTGTTTCAGCCTCCCTAGTGCTGGGATTACAGTCCTGTGCCGCCACACCCAGTCTCAATCACCATCTCTGTGCACCCTAGAGGCAGGACCATCATGGCACATGGTGCCAGGGTTGAACCCTGGTCCCTGTGCTTAACGAAGCAAGGGCTTAGTCCACTGAGCTATCTCACAGGCCTTCCAGTATCTTCTTACTGATGTTCAGAAATAGACTCTAGGCACTTTGGCTTGCTATTTATTTGTTTGTTTGTTTGTTTATTTAGTGGTACCAGGGATTGAACTCAGGACTTTGTGTTTGCCAGGCAGGTGTTTATTTTACTGAGCCACCTCCTTAGCTGGTTTCTTTTAAGTAGGGGAGGGGAGCTGAAATCTGGTCATTAAAAAAAAAAAAAAAATATTGGAGCTTGAACCCAGGGATCCTCAGCCAGCCCTTTTTAGTTTTATTTTGAGACAGAGCCTCACTAAGTTGTACCAGCTCACCTCCAATTTGCAATCTTCCTCCCTTGGCCTCTGGAATAACTGGCATTAAGGGTGTGTGTCACCACACCTGGATAAATTTCGTTATGTTAACATTTAATACTTATAGCAAGATGACTATTAGGTATAGTCAAAAACAACTACTAAAATGATGTTAAATTCAGTTTTCTGAATACTATTTGCTGCTATTAGGGTGAGCGATATATTTTCCTTCACATGTAAGATTAATCTTTTTGAGGGCTGGGGAGATAGCTTCATGGCATAAGTGCGTGCCTGGCAAATGCAAAGTTGTGAATTTGAACCCTGGTCCCACAAAAATAAAAAAAAAATAAAAAAATAACAATTTTTCTTGGGCTGGCCAAGGAGCTCAGTGGATTAAAATGTCTGTAAGCAGGGACAGGGACTGGAGTTTGATCCTAGGGCCTGCCATGCCAGCCTAGTCCTCGGGGCATGCCAAAACTGCGATTGAAACTGAGTGTGGTGGTGCATACCTGTAATCCCAGCTTTGGGAGGTTGTAAACAGGCAGATCACTATGAGTCCAATCTAGCAGTGAGACTCTTAGCAGCTTCTGGACCCTTCCCTAAAATATATAAAAAATTATTTGTGTACATTTAAATTAAATGAAATAGTTATATTCTAATACATGTATATAAAATTCTAGCTAGCCAATTTTAACTATAATTGAACACTTTAAGTAATAAAAATCAAGAAAAGGGCAGGTCAGATAAAACAGTGGCTTAAAGCTCTTGCTTAGGTGAGCTTAGCCAAGCGCAGGCACTGCAGTTTAATCCTGGATCCCTGGCACCACAGGTCCGAACAGCCCCACCTCCAGAGCAGGCTGAGCCACCCAGAGTCTGGGTGTGGTGGCTCACCTTGCAATCCAAGTACTGGGGATGCTGAAAACAGGAGGATCACTATGAATCTGAGCTGCATAATGAGATCCTGTAACAACTACATATATTAAAAAATATCAAGAAAAGTACAGTAACAATTTGTAAGAGTTACAAAATAAGGAAATTAATTACCTTGGAAATGCTTATCTAATCTGATTATGATTAGCAAATTCTGTTGATGGGTGATGTCTGAAAAAGTTGTTTCATGTAGCAGTGGCTTTGCACAAGTGTGTCTTCATGGGCTTATGAATAGATCACTACAGATGGCGCTTGACTGACTCCTATGTAATGTACAGTTTTAGTCTTTAATAATTCAGAACTAATTTTTTTCAAAATTCAAGATATGTTACTTAGTTGAATAACTAAGCAACCATCTCTGAGCAATTTACTTTACGCTTAACTGGTAGAGATTCAAGAAATCTTTTACTCTCATTAACTGTTAGGTACATCCTATTTAAAAGGTGCATCAAGTCTGGTGGAAGGGCACAGCTCTGTACGTGCTATTCAGGAGGCTGGAGTAGGAGAAGCCTTGAATCTGCCCAAAACATAAGGCCCTAGTTGAAGGAAAATAAGACTCTTATTCCGTTTATACTCAGGAGTGGCATTTGTCATAGGTATACAGCATTAATAGATGCTTTGAAGCTACTTTCTAAAATAAAAAAATATGCTTGCAACTCACTGTAGTGGAAATTATCAATTCTAATATAGGTGAATAAATTACTGTGCCTAGAAAATTTACACCTGGGATTTATTCAAATATATTCCAGAAGACATGAAAAAGACTCTTCATAGAAACCTAACCTAAATTGTTTAAAATTATCAAGCATCAAATGTCAATCAATATTACAGTGGAATTTACTAGACACAAATATCTTTATAAAATAAAATATAGCAATGAAAATGCTGCACACAATGCATATGTAATTCTTATGAATACAATGTTGAGTGACAGAAGCTAGACCGGAAGGCATTAATATGATGTTCAGAAGCTACTAAAGTAACTTATGTTAAGAACAGCAGGATGGTGGTTACTTAGAAGGTTGGTGGTTTATATTGCTCATGGAGAATGGTAGTAATATTGACCAATAAATGTAGGAATTGGATGCTTTCTCTGTATTATAATAAAATATATAAAGTGTCTAGGTAGCAGTTTCCATACACTGTGTACAGTAAAAGACACATTGACACCAATCCTCAGAATGTCCTCGTTAAATACACTCCTACCATCCATTGCTCTTTTCACTTTCTTTCTTCTCCTCCTTGTCCTTCTCCTTCTCCTCCTTCTCTTTCTCCAGCTGGCTCAGCCTGCCCTGGGGGTGGGGCTGGCACAGCATGTGGTGCCAGGGATTGAACCGTGGTCCCTGTGTTTGCCTAAGCTTTCCTAAGTAGGCGCTTTAGACCACTGAACCATCTTGCCGGGCCATCTTTCTTCTTCTTTTTTAAAATTATTTATTTATTGGCACAGAGTCTCACTACACACCTCAGACTAGCAGTGATTCTCCTGTCTCGGCAGGATTCCCCGCTCTGAGATTGCAGGTGTGTACCACCATGCCTAGTTTCAGTGCCAGTACTGTGAACCCAGAGTTACTGGGCTGGCATGCCATGTGGTACCAGGGATTGAACCTGGAACCTTGTGCCTACCAAGGAGGCTTTTAGACCGGTGCTTAAAGCTGTCTCCGCAGCCTCTTATCATTCACTTTCTGAGACAGTTTTGAAAGTCTGCTTTTATACAAAAGTTTACACACGGTTGTGCTGTTGTGGCTACTTTGATGTCCGGAGTTGATTTAAGACTTTTAACTTTCTTGGTCATTTTGCCTTGTGCAGGAGGCGGAAGCCTCATGGCGCCTGATCCAGTGAGTGCAATGAGGAAGAGGCGGTGTTCTTAGGAGCCTGCCTTTTCACTGGCTGGCACTTGCCAACAGCACTTACCATTTTTTTTTTTTTTAATCACATTTAGCATAGACGCACACACAAAAGGAAGACTTCTGTATCTGATCTGGAAAGTGTCACGGATAATGGGTTAAGAATGTGTCAAGCGAGAAGTGTTTTCAGAGGGATTCAGGGCAATTTCTCTTTTTCTGTCATAAAAATTTAAAGATAACATTTGACCATAGATTTTGATCACGGATCTTATGTGGAACGAGAAAAAAAAAAAAAAAAAGATTAAAGGTAGAAGAGTGGAGTGAGCGTTTCTTTCCTTTCCTTTATCCTTGATTGCTCTTCTGAGTAATTGAATGCTCAAGCTTGGAGATTGGACAATTCAGCTCCCAACCTACAGAGCTTTGCCAACTTCTTGCGTGGGGCTCCTCCCTCTCACAGGGACGGATGTATCCAGGGCCGTGTGAGAGAGGACTCAGCCAGCCCCGGGTGCTGCACAACACCACAGCAAAGACAGAAGAAACACGAGCAAAGCCCCGGGACCACGGAGTGGCAGCTCCTCGCTCCAGCTCCCAGAGTTCAGCTGCGCGTAGCTGGACAGCTCCACGATGACTTTCGCCCCGGGGCTCCCGCCGGAGGGCAAGTACTTCTAGTAACCTAAGAAGAAGAGCTTCATTTTCCTAGGGGTTCTTCGCTGGCAGTAAAACAGCACAAACCCCTAGAGACGCGAGAAGACGCAACTGCTCCCTCTTCCCTGCCCCCCCCAAAACATTAAATCCCTACCTGGTAGTATTATAACCCCGCCCATATTGGAGCGCCAAAGCATGGACAGTTTGCACCAGGTCCCGCTATAAGTCGGAGGCAGAGGGTGTGACTTGCGCCCTGCCAGCTGTAAAACTTGACAGGGCGGAAAGGAAACCGGTTAAATTCAAGTCGCGCGCGTTGCACTTTTCCGGACTCCTGGGCGCGCGCAAAGTCCAGCGGAATCTCAGGCACAGGACAGCATGCCCGCCAAGTCTCGGCCCAGCCTTGCCCACAACCTCGGCGGGAATCAGAGCAGTTTCTTTTCCGAGGGATCCGATCAGGATTTCCCGGCCGACTCTGGCCAGCCCACGGCGGAGCTGGTGATCCGCTGTGTGATCCCGTCCCTGTACCTGCTCATCATCACGGTGGGCTCGCTGGGCAACATCCTGCTGGTGAAGATCTTCCTCACCAACCGCGCCATGAGGAGCGTCCCTAACATCTTCATCTCTAACCTGGCCGCTGGGGACTTGCTGCTGCTGCTCACTTGCGTGCCGGTGGACGCCTCGCGCTACTTCTTCGACGAGTGGATGTTCGGGAAGGTGGGCTGCAAGCTGATCCCAGCCATCCAGCTCACTTCCGTGGGGGTGTCTGTGTTCACTCTCACTGCCCTTAGCGCCGACAGGTGAGCGTACAGGTGGAGAGGGGGTGGCCTAGAAAAATGGTGGAAGGGAAGGGTCACCTGGAGAACCCAACACGGAGGGGAGGGGGCTAAGCAACGACCGAGCGGCACAGGGCGAAACGGGGTGAAAAGCATTAGAAGTACAGTAAACTGCAGGGACTCCGGTGGGAAGACTGAAAACATACCGGAAAATTATTTCATTACTTCTTAAAAAAAAATTGCATATTGTAACTGTCCTACTAACCTGTTTTGAAGCTGTTTCATTGCTATTTTTTCTCATTAAAATGAATAAATAAAATTAAATTTAAAAAGCCAAAACAATAAAAAAGTTATAAGAAATTGAAAAGAACAACAAATAAGAATAAAAAGAAAAAAATGCTTAAAAATTGCATTAACTTTAATATCGTGTATCTCACTCACTCCATTCCCATGTGTACTTTGGGAACCTTTATTATAGATATTGTAGAAAAACTGCAGAATAAGTATGCAAGGGTACAAGTATTTTGTGCAATCTTTTCATATGTGCCTAAAATCTTGAAATGTGCTTTGTTTATTAGAAAGTATAGTACCCTGGAAGGTAAGAATCTCCAGTGTAGCACTAGGAAACAAAATATTTAATTTAAATTTTGTCTAAATAAGAGGAAGCTTCTTTGGCACACATTCAATGCTATTTATTGATGTGAAAATAATTGGGACAATAAACGACAGTATTCTTGTTTAATATCTGAAGTCAAGCACTATGTTACAGTTTTTCACAGGTAGGAACTCAATTTTAGGCTCTTCAAATGAGGCAGTAAAAGTGCACTGTTGATATTCAGTCTGTTGGATATCCAGCCATGCGAAGTCCATTATCGTACCTAGCAGTTCCACTTGCTATAAAACTTGTGCATTGTCAGGTGCTGATACTGAAGTTCAGAATATGTAAATTCTCCTGGAAAGGGTGGGAGAAAGACCCGGGCCTCCTGACTCAGGGTCCAGTGCCATTGACCCACGATGCATGTAGTGATCCCTTGGAACATGTTCATGGGCACGGGGCAGGCTGTGTCTGGGTAGGAAATGTGTACAATTAGGTTTCATTATATGGAGCTGTGTTTTAATTTCTCTAGGGATGGAAAGGAAGTAAGAGTTTAGGTAAACAATTTAACTTGGATAATGAAGGTGGTGTTCATACTCTTTAATTTACAAATTATTAATGAAAAATGCCTCTAGATCTAAAGGTCTTGGTATTTGCAATATCAATCTTCTGTTGCTTTGGCATTGAAGAGTTAATCTTCATTGAAGGAGTAACGATGCTCAGGGCGGAGGTCAGTCATCTACTTTTTAACTATCATTCATTCCCTTTAATTCATGTACAATACTCTAAAACTACTGTCCTAGAAAATTGATGATTTTTTTTTATGAATTATGCCTCTCATCTTGTGTATATGACATCCTTCCTATCTGTATTTCAAAAATTCTCTTTGATTTACAGAACCACAATGTGACTTTTAATTTTAGCTGCTCAGCTTTAGGGAACCATGTTAATTAGAAAGCTAAAAAACGCTGTTTGGTGACTGGAATAAAACTAAATGATTAGTTATCATAATAGTTAACGTTATCATCATTATGCTTTAAGTTTTAAAGCATGACATTATTAGCAAGATCCAGGCTTTATTTAACATGAATTGTCTTAATCCATTTGCAGGAAGATAACACAGGTAAATATACCCTGGTCAACATCAGAACAGTACTAGTCCTCTTGTGTTTAGTTACTGGTTTGATTTGACATGCTTGTGGTTTGCTTTGTGAATACAGCATTGATAGTTTTAAACATGGTTATAGAGGCAGACTGCCTCGTCTACTAGAACTATAGTCTCCCTTGCTTATATTACAGTTGTTCCAGAGGAATTTAAGCTGGCTAAAAAATAAAGATGCAAGTATATGTAACAGGAATGAATAAAGTGGGGTGGGGAGGCCAGAGATAACACATTATATGTTGAAGAATGTATGATAACCCATATCTTCACAAAGGGTAAACAATAAAATTTTCTGGAAATTTTCTCATAGCAGATTCAAAAAGGCAGACTTGCTTTTCATAATACTCATTGTTATACTCCTATAAACAATAGAAAGAATGGATTGTAATTTTGCACCTAATCTACTGTTTTATTGTTAAATAAAGGTTGTTGTATTTGGTTGCAATAAGTAGATGTCTTTCTCATTGGTCTCAGCCATTTTTAGCTTATTTCCCTTTCTCATGCCCATAGGAACACCGCATTTAGACTTAGAAAGGTGCTATATAAATCTCACAGCATTTATAATATTGCTGTTCTTAACGTTACACTTTCTGGCTTTTGCACATTATTCATATATCTTAGTGTAGACCCTGTTGGGCACAGTCCACAAAAGGAGGGAATGCCCCAAGTTGGATTTATGGCACCTTGATGTTAATGGCACAGCTGCTATTTCCAGATGTTTTACTTGGACAAAGATGACAAAAATAGTGCAGACTGCATGGCAGTGTTTTTCTCCTCACAAAGTAAGAAGAATGCCTTCAACATGATGTGGCACAGTGTAGCGGAAGAGATAAAAATACTGAACAGTTGCTGAATTTCAGGTATTCTCTGTGTAGGTACTGAAAATGCACCAGTTGCCCTGTACTGAGAGTACATGAGAATTTGTAGCAAAGATGAGCACTACTGTATTCAGTATTTTTGAAAAAATGTTTCTTTTTTTTTTTTTTTTTTTGTCTTTTTGAGACAGGGTCTCGCTGTACAGTTCAGGCTGGCCTTGAGCTCAGTTTTGTAGCCCAGGCTGGTCTCGAACTCTCACCGATCCTCCTGCCTCAGCCTCCCGAGTGCTGGGATTACAGGCGTGCGCCACCACGCCCGGCATGAAAAAATGTTTCTAAACTCAACTTATATTTAGAATCCCCTAAAAACTTTAGTCAGTGCAGAACCTTCCATCTTATCACATAAATAGTTTGCATTATTGAACTTGGAAAGACTCTGATAGTACTAGTTATCATTTTTTTCCTTGTGCTCTAGATGATTGTGAAAATAGGCATAGGTAGAGTCTCACTAGAGTCCGTTTCCATTTCTTACTATCATTGCTGTCTCAATGAAGCACCTAAAAACTCCTACTTCATTCAACTATTATTACCTTAGTAAATGGTCTCTTCGCCAGTCAGGCCATATTTCTCTTCATTAGTTCAACAATCACTTACTGAGAACCTGCTATGGACCAGGCATTATGTTGTGTATTAGAGATACAGGAAGAAGCAAGACTCCTCCTTCTATTTTCATACTTTACACTCGAGTTATTTTTTCTGGATTACTCTTTGCATAGTACAATAAAGTTTGGCAAGAAAAAATATGTATATTATAACTAAAATGTTAGCGGAAATGAGATAGGGATTTTGAGTTGTGAAAACTTTCAAAAAGGAAAAATGATTCAATTTTCTATTTCATTTTGTATTGTGATTAAATTTAGCTCTTAAAATGAATTCTAAACGATACACAGATGACATAAGATTCAAAATGGAGTTTGATGAAGAAATAGGTCTAATAATTTATACTTAATACATGAATAATGTTATGCTTTTTGTCTTTGATTATTCTTTTGTGTTTAATTTTCAAATGTACTCTGTTATGATAAGGTGGCAAGTAAAACAGGTTTACATCTAAGAGGTAACTCCTAATTTTTTTTTTTTTTTTTTTTTGCTTTTTGAGACAGGGTCTCACTATGCAGTTCAGGCTGGCCTTAAGCTCACTTTTGTAGCCCAGGCTGGTCTCGAACTCACATCGATCCTCCTGCCTCAGCCTCCCGAGTGCTGGGATTACAGGCGTGCACCACCACGCCCGGCTTCCTAAATTTTTATAAATATTTGAAAAAAGCATGATAGAATATACATTCCTTCATATGGCCAAGATGGGCATATTGCTTTACTTTCTACTTTATACCCTTCCAAATATGCACATACAATATGGGTTAGTGTATAGCATACTTGATAATGGTTGGTTGATATTTCAGTATCAATACTGACACTATAGTGATACCATCTTCTCTTACAACTTCTGCAGAATTTCCAGTGATGCTCCTTTATTCAAGTGTGTATTTAAGACTATTGTTGGGATCTGGCCTTCTGTGCTCAAGAGGTAGCTCAGAATCTCCCTGGTTGTTGAAGACTCCCTCATCCTTTTCTTAATCTTCTGTTAAGTTTTTCACTTTCTCTAACCCAATAATTTTTAATCTGTTGCTGATAAACTTATCAGGATTTATTATTTGAAATTGCTCAACACTGCCTGTAGTTATTACACTGCCTATTCTACCTACTATGCTCTGAATGTTTGTGTGCTCTCTAAATTCGTAACTTGAAGTCCTAACTCCCAAGATGATATTTGTAGGGTGTGGGAGCTTTGGAACATAGGTCATGAGAGTGGGTCCCTTTTGAATGAAATTAGTGCTCACAAAGATAAGCTGCAGGAAGACCTTACTGATTCCATTGCCTGAAGAGATAGGGAGAAGGTCCCATCTGTGTATCAGTGGTGAGACCTGATACCACCAGGTGACATCAGATATGCTGGCTTGATCTCCAATTTTCTATTCTTCATAACTGTAAAATAAATGTATCATGTTCAAAAAGTACTTAGTCTTTGGCATTTCATTATAATAGTCTCAAATAATAAAGTAGCCCATAGTCTTAATTCCCTTTTAATAGCTGCAATAGAATGTGCTTAGCTGTTGGGTAGAAAAGTTACATTTTCCTTTTCTTTTCTAAATACTTGTGGGAAGTTGAGGGTGACCTTTGTGATCTTTCGATATTTTAAAAATGAGGCTTTATCTATTATTTGTGATCACCTATCTTTCTTCATAATGATCAATATGAAAATAAAAACAGTAAGCCTTACAGTACTATCTCCTTAGTTATGAGTTATCAATCAATAATTACCTAATTTTGTGGAGGAAATTTCAGTACAAATAGAATAAGCACAAAAAAATCTGGAGCTATGTTAGAAGACATTAATTTTTTTCTCTATTAGTTCCATATAATACGCTTACATGTAACATAGGAAGAAAACAGTATGTGTAAGAAAGTATCTGAAAGGAAGAAAAATGCAGAAAACAAAGAAACATCAGGGGCCAGATAGCTCAGCAGATTAAAGCCCTGCTTAGACAGACCCAGAAGTGGATAGCTCTGGCCCTGGCCCCATGGTGTGTAGGGAGGGCAAATGAGACTAGATGTGGTCGTTAGGGAGGCTGAAAAATAGAAAGGATCACTACGAGTCCTGTCTGTGTGGTGAGACCCTGTAAACCTGTACTAAATACATTTTTAAAAAATCCATTAAACAAAGAAACATCATAGCATAAAAAAAAAGTTAGTGAAAAGGATGGAAGAGAAAGATAACTGTCTTAGAAAGTAAAGCCAGGAAGAAGTTGTAGAAATACTTTGTAAAGGTAAAGAAGAAACCTCTTGTAATCTAAAGAAAATACACTGAGATTCATTTTAAATTTTGTTTATTTATTTTCATTTATTTTTCTTGTTTCAGAACTTTTGTTTGTTTGTTGATTTATTTTTATGGCCAGCTCAGCCTGCCCTGAGGGCAGGGCTGGGGCAGCATGTGTTGCCGGGGATCGAACCACAGTCCCTGTAGCCACCTGCAGGTGCTTTAGACCACTGAGCCATCCTGCCGGGCCCCTGTTTGTTTGTTTTCTTTTTGAGTCAGTATTTCTGGGCTGAGGCCGTAGTTCAGTGGCACAAGTGCCTGCCTGGCAAATGCAAGGTCTTGAGTTTGATTCCTAGTAACAAGAGCAAAACAAAACAAAGCCAAACTCCTACAAAACAAAACAAACAAACAACAACAAAAAATAAACTAAGACAAGATTTCAGTATGCAGTTCTGGCTGGCCTTTAACTCACTTTGTAACCTAGTTTAGCCTTGAACTCATAGGGATTTCCATGCCTCAGCCTTCTGAGAACTGGGATTACAAGAGTATGGCACCAAACGCAGTGAAGCACTGAGGTCAAAGAATGGAGTTTCTAATTATCCTGGATGCTGATAAAAAACACTTCAAACATAAAATAAATTCAGGTAGATGGAAAAATTATGCAAATGAAAAAAATAAACATTGCTTCTTTGGAAATCAAATGTGTTTATAAGAACATTTTCATAATATTCTCCTAAACTCTATGGTACATAATGTTTTTATTGCAATAATTATAAATTAACTATGCTTAAGTACAATTTAAATGAGATCAGGACTTTGGGCTGTGGAGGAGGTACAATAGCAAGTAAAGAAAGAAAAATCTCTAGCTAACATAATGGAGTGCCAGTAGTTAATATTTATATTTATTCAAGAAACAGTGGTAGAACTACATTTGTGTGAAATATAGAGATAATGATATAGAATTTAATCCCTAATTCATGAATAGATATTAAGTGAAATGGGAGTTTCTATTTTTATCCAGAAGATTTAAACTCAGATTAAAAATAAAAAAACTGTGAGTACATTAATCTAATTAAAAATAAATATGTTGTTTATTAATTGCAATTACTGTTTCATTTCTTTTTAAATTAATTTTAATGAGAAATAAATAGCAATGAGACAGTTTCACAACAGGTTAGTAGCCCAGTTACAATAATTAATATATTGCACATTATTATATTTGTAGTAGTTTAGAGTATAAAATGCAGACATGGTATTTTGTCTAACCAGCATTAGTACAAATCTTTTTTCTCATTGAACTAAGAGAAAGTAGCTGTATATGTAGTCCAATAGTCCATAATAGTAGTGGATTACCAGCAGAATTGACAATGTTGGAAGCTATTGACCAGAGCCTTTTATAGCTCAGCATTTTAAAATGGCTTTACTTTTTATACCTCATTACTAGACTTTTCTGCTGGATGGTTAAGACCAAGGTATAGCAAGACCTATATCGCAAGAAATGTAACTTTTGTACCTGACCAGGTCAGTCAAATCCCCTCAAGATTTACTTGAAACCATGTACAAACATCAGCCATCTTTATGCGTGATGGCTATTGCTTAACCAATTTGCTCTCTGTGAAAGCTTGGGAGAATATTTTCTCTCTAGGTGACTCTCCTTAAGCACACTATATATTGTCAATCCCTTTCCTCTGTAGCCCCATAATCTCCGTTAATAGAAAATTTTGGACTCTCAAAATTATAGGTGTTACAGTATAGGTTCTCTTATGCCTGAGTCCTCACTGACTAGAAGGGCTAGGGCCAAAATGTTGGTTACCTTTGTAGCCCTTCTTTTTCTCTAATTTTTTGGTTTGTAAACTTATGTTCTTAACCATCCACCAGAGAAGCTTAGTGATACTATCACTCTATAACATAGGTACTTGAGCTTACCATCACTATCTTTCTGAATATAAAGTGCTTTAGACGTAACATGAAACAGGTATTTTCCATCAATCATTGATATACCAAACTTTAAATCCCTATAGAATGTGAAAAAATGTGCAGTTTTACACAGAAGTTTAGGAATTTAACCATATACAAAACTGCAGCGGGATAATCCTTTGGCTTTTTTTTTTCTTGTCCATAATTCTCTTTTATGAACTATTCTATCTTTAAGCATTTACTTGAGAGAGAGTATAGTAATAATTAATATGACATGAGAAGCAGCACACATTTAGAAGGCCAGAATGATAGGTATTCCAACAATGGTTTTAGTATTGCACATTGGTACCCTTAGTATAGTTGCTTACTTCACAGATATCAGCATATATAGTTAGTCAGGGTGAGAATTCTACCAGTTAACTGCTAGTTTCAAAAATCTGTTGGAGATTCTTAGGACTGTTGTCTTCACCATCTTGCATATATAAGTGCACAGTTTTGCCTCCGCCATGTTTCCTAACTTTTCTCCTTGCTCTCTCTTCATTGTTTAATCCTTAAGTTCTCGCTTGCTATCTAACTGTAGTATGCCTTTCCATTTTTAATTCTTCTTTTGGGTTCTTGCACTGAGGAGACTATCCTATTCTTTCATTTTCAGGAAGATATACAATTAAAGGGATAAAAGAAGCAGGCGCCTCCCTATGGAGTTCCACCCTGTGGGAAATCTAACAGAGACGCTTTGTACATGCTAAACTTAGCAGGGAAGGCCCTTCCAGTCATCTGCTTTACTACCTATTTCTTGTTTCATGGTAACAGTCCTTCCAGACAAAAAGATGAATTTCTCTTTCCTAGGGTAGATCTGAAAGTAGCACTGAAGGCAAATCTAGGGGTAGAGAGGCTGCCTTGGAGGGAGAGTAAGGCAGTGAACTGTGCCGCTCCTAAGGAAAACAGGAAGAATTTTCACAGATTCACAAAAAAGGCCCTTAGCTGTTATCTAGCAGCCTGAAATAGTCTGAATTTTTCCAGACATGTTGGCATATGCCTGTAATCTCAGCACTCAGGAAACCTGGGATATGTAGTGAGTTCAATGTCAGGCTGAACTACTTAATGAGACCCTGTCTCAAAAAAAAAAATTTTTTTCCTGAATTTTAAGAGCACCAGATAAGCTTAAGTGTATGTAAGGATGAAGTGGTGTCTTGATATAGTGAGTTTCTTTTAAATTTTTTCTTACAAAAAGCAAATGTGAAGCATAAATCTTTGTGTTCCCACATTACGAATGAAAAGAAAGTCAGATAAATGGCTTTTCCCAAAGACATCAGAAATGTCATAGCTCAGTTTTGTCTGACTTCATGTTATTACCTGTTGGAGAGCAAATACAGATAATTTGAGGCTCATGTACAATTTTTGTTTGCTTTTATCCACATTGCCTTGCTTACTATGTGACTGAGATAGCTGCAGAATTTTAGACTGAAATTTCTTTCTATCCTGCAGTGTGGGTCCTTTACCATTACCACTATTTCATTTCCAGTTCTTATGAAAATTTGAATTTGGATTAATATCTAAGAATTACTAGGAAAGTAGAAGTTATCAAGCTCAGATTATGTAGAAGGATGTCATCAGAATTTTGCTGTTTTATATCATGGTTCAGAAAAAAATCTGTGAAAAAGATAAACAAATGTCATCAATTTGGGCAATGCTGATTTATACCACTTTCCTCTTTCTTCCTGTCTTTTGTGTTCAAAAGTAGTGCAATTATATTATCTATAAAGAGAGATCCCGGGGACATGAGGCCTGCTGTATTCTACAGAAAGATCAGGGTAAACCAAAGTGTCTGACATTTCTCTTACTGAGTAAGGTTTTTCTCTTTGTTTTCAAAAGAATAACTTGGGACATGTTGTCTTCCTAGGTACAGGGCCATCGTCAACCCCATGGACATGCAGATGGCGGGCGCGGTGATGTGGACCTGCGTGAAGGCTGCAGGCATCTGGCTGGTCTCCGTGCTGCTGGCCGTTCCTGAAGCTGTGTTTTCAGAAGTGGCGCACATTGGAAGCTTGGATAATAGCAGCTTCACAGCATGTATACCCTACCCTCAGACGAATGAATTACATCCAAAGATTCATTCGGTGCTCATCTTTTTGGTCTATTTCCTCATACCACTCGCTATTATTAGCATTTATTATTATCACATTGCAAAGACTTTAATTAAAAGTGCACATAATCTTCCTGGGGAATATAATGAAAATACTAAGAAACAGGTAAGCCTGTAGGGTGTGTGTGTGTGTGTGTGTGTGTGTTGGGAATGTGCTGCTCAGAACCAGTAACTAGAATTTTACAGTCTAGCCGGGCGTGGTGGTGCACGCCAGCACTCGGGAGGCTGAGGCAGGAGGATTGGTTTGAGTTCGAGACCAGCCTGGGCTACAAAAGTGAGCTCATGACCAGCCTCAACTGCATAGCAAGATCCTGTCTCAAAAAGACAAAAAAAAAAAAAAAAAAATCACATGAATGATGAAGTGCATCAGCGCGGCACTAGTCTTAACTCAAAGAGATGCTGGAAGGATTCTAAAGTGTGGTTTCCAGTCCTGCAAAGGCATGGATGATGGCTGACAGGTGGGCCTAATGGAGGTCTGCAGTTCCACCATGAGCAATCTCATGTATCTGAAGACTTTTCTTTAAGAGCAATTGTGTAGGCAAGGAATGACATCACAACATAGACATTTCTATGCATTAAATATAAATTTATTTAATCACTGTCTCAGTTACTTTTTACTCGTTGCTGGGACAAATACCTGACACTAAAAATGAAGGAAAGGTTTATTTAGCTCACAGTTTGAGGAGGTTTTAGTTCATACTCTGCTGGCTCCAAGGGAGCAGAAAACAGTGAAGAGCAGAGGAGGAGCAACAGCTGTGGCATCCATCAAACCTCTCTCTTCCAAATTCTTTGCCATTGCAGAGTCCCTCCAAAGTGGCGTGTATGCGAAGATCAAGCTCCTCCAAAGACCAGGACTTTTCCAAGGAGGCAGGGCAGGGCTGGGCCAGGCAGGAAGCAGCCAGGGCAGGGCAGGGTTGGGCTGATCTGAGCTCGGTTGGGCTCGGTTGGGCGGGGCTGATCTTACAAAGTCTTCCTCAACTCTTTTTGTACACTTTTTCTACTAACTGTGAGGTGGTCCGTCTGGCCCTAGAGTGGAGCCAATCACATCCCAGGCCAGACCCTCTGCATCCTGCAGGATGGGGTGCCCACAGCCCTGAAACAGCCAAGCCTATCCAGCCTAGCTTCCTTAAGTTGACACAATGTATCAACTACCACAATCACTGTTGCTTTTCTTACTTTCCCATGAAAGATAACAGGGTGGTAGGAGGATGCAGGAGGCAGGGCCTTGGGGCACTGGCTGGGATCTGAGGTGAGGGCTTGGAGAGAATACCGGAAGGAAGGGTCTGGGAAAAGCAAAGCAGAAGAAATCACAGGAGGATAAACCCAATGGAGGCTAGTGTTGAAAATACTTGGCCTGTAGCAAATGTATTATTTTTTCCTACAAAACTTATCTAACTGTTTATATGTTTTTCCTCACTCACAGAATAGTTAGTATTACTTTCAGGTAAAACAAGTTGTGTTGATGTACAAAGGGAGAGGAAAAGTGTTTTTTATTAAAGCACCTGCAAGCAGGCACAAGGGCTGAGAGTTATTCCCCGGGCCTGCTGTTTCGGCCCACCCCTGCAGCACGCTGAGACAATTGAGACTGGGCTTGGTGGTGCGCGCCTGTAATCCCAGCTCTTGGGAGGCTATAGCAGCGGTTTTCAACCTGTGGGTCACGACCCCGGCGGGGGTCGAATGACCAAAACACAGGGGTCGCCTAAAGCCATCAGAAAATACATATTTAAACCCATGCTATGTCATGGTGAAATGTTATTTATTGGAATTAGTAATAAATATATCTCAACATATAATTAAATATTGTTTTTATGATTAATCACCATATTTAAATTATGTTTGATTTGTAGCAATGAGAATACATAATGCATATCAGGTATTTACATTCCCAAACATAATTGTAGCAAAATTATAGTTTTGAAGTAGCCATCAAAATTATTTTTTGGTTTTGGGGTCACCGCAACATGAAGAACTGTATTGTGAGGTCACGGCATTAGAAAGGTTGAGAACCACTGGGCTATAGACAGGTGGATCACTATGAATCCTATCTACTAGTGAGACCCTGAACACCATGTAAGCCCTTCCCTAAAATACAAAAAAAAAAAAAAATGTTATTCACTGTGTATGAACTTCCTAGCAAAGAACTTCTAAAGGGGTTCTGTCAGTACAGGGAAGCAAGGAGTGCCTAATTTGAGACAAAAAGCAAAGTTGTTGGGATGTAAGTAGAGTAAAAGTCAGGCCCTTTGACAAATGCAGAACCTGGTAAAGCTTACTTGCATGGTAGGTAAACTTCCTTAATTGTAACCAAAAACTCCAAAGCTTAATAGCTACTTTTAGGATTTAACAACGTCAACAAATCTTCAAAGATATCTTTGGGTAAATTAATAGATTCATTCTCTAAATACCTGGCATTACTGTAGCCAAATACTCAGGCTGCAGTTCATTGTGCTTTTCCTGCATATAAATACATTTTTTAGAAAAATTTAGAGCTTTGTAATTGAATTTAGATATTTACATTTTGGCTACTGGTTTCTAAAGTTAGTTCCCTCTGTTCTCCTCATGGCTTTGGTTCTGCTTTGCTTTTGTTAATTTCTCTTTGGGATCTACAAACTCTGACTGGGCATGTGGGTCTTGATGTCTGTGAAGAGGTCATCTGAAAATTATCAGCCCGACTTTATTTTGGGATCTCAGCTATAGACTGCCAGGAAACTCACAATCATGAAACACCTGCTTAGGAAGTATACTGTGAGGAATGAACAGATTTCATAAGTGACCTCTTTAGCATTGCCAGGGTCAACTGACTTATGGCACAGGGTTGACCACTACATTCTTTTCCCTGATATCACCTAGGTGCAGTTCTAGGTGCAATATTTTCTGGAATGTTCTACTTGATCATCTTAGAAAGCCTCATCATGACTACTATTACCATCTTTTGACATCATGGTTTTGTATTTGTGTTGTTTTGTGAAAATATTTAAGCTGGGACAATATAAGCTAGATCTTGGACAATTGGTGTTAGAATGTTGTTCTCAGATTATAAATATTAATGTTGAATATTTGAATTTTGTCTATTGAATTTCAAAATATCATCTTATAAGGCATATAAATTTTATGAAAGAAAAAATATATTTTATTTGTAAAGGTAAGCCAGCATAGTAATATTAACAGTGTTCAGTTATAGCAGCTTCCTTTGGTTGATGTGAGTGAAGATTTTAAATTTCAAGTGGTGTGTGTGTGTGTGTGTGTGTGTATGTAGTAAAGTTTAAAATAGTGAAGGTCTGTTTTAATAGATCAATTCTTCCTATTTAAAAATTTCCTATTTTTTTAAAAAAACAAATATTTTCTTGTTCATTAAATTAATACACTTGATCACATGATTGACATGGAAATCATTTTTATTTCTATTGAAAACAATGAAACGTTCAGCACAGAAAAAATAGATTTAATATTTGACAATGCTTTTCACAGTTCTAACATGAAGGAATAGTATTTGTTAATAATTTATCATCCAGTCATATAAACTGTTAAATAGTTTAAAATGAAATTGATATTGGAAACAAAATTGGCTTCATTAAAATATTAAAATAATAATTTTCTTTTTTTTTTGTCTTTTTGAGACAGGGTCTTGCTATGCAGTTGAGGCTGGCCTTGAGCTCACTTTTGTAGCCCAGGCTGGTCTCGAACTCACACCAATCCTCCCGCCTCAGCCTCCCGAGTGCTGGGATTACAGGCATGAGCCACCACGCGCGGCTAAAAATAATAATTTTCATGCTACAAATTTTACTGTTTCATGACATGATAAGTTCTGGATGTGGCTGGTTCCGAACATTTAAAGCAAAGGAATCTTCCTTCTCTTTACAGATGGAAACACGGAAGCGCTTGGCTAAGATCGTCCTGGTCTTTGTGGGTTGCTTTATCTTCTGTTGGTTTCCAAATCACGTCCTCTATATGTATCGGTCCTTCAACTACAAGAAGATAGATCCATCCCTAGGCCACATGATTATCACCTTGGTTGCCAGAGTTCTGAGTTTTTGCAATTCTTGCGTCAATCCATTCGCTCTTTACCTACTCAGTGAAAGCTTCAGGAAGCATTTCAACAGCCAGCTGTGTTGTGGAAAGAAGCCCTATCCGGAGAGATCCACCAGTTACTTACTCAGTTCTTCAGCAGTGCGTATGACATCTCTGAAGAGCAATGCCAACAAGAACCTGGTGACCAATTCGGTTTTCCTCAATGGGCATGGCACAAAACAGGAAGTGGCACTATGATTGTGACTATTTAATTGACTACTTTTCTGTTCCTACTGAGCAGAACAGAACTACTTGACCCACTTTTGCCATTGCTTAGGTAATTCATTAGATTACTTTAGGACTGACTTAGAAGAGCTAAGCAGCGTTGGCCAGATAGCTCGGTAGACTAAAGCACCTGCTTACCCAGGTGCAGGGACCAGGGTCTGATCCTCAGTGTGCTCTGCCTGCCTTGTTCCTGGGTGGGCTGAGACAGCAACTGAGACTGGGCATGGCGGCGTGTGCTTGTAATCCCAGTGCTTGGGAAGTTGAAAACAGGAGGATCACTACAAGTTCAAGCTGAGTACCAAATTCATAAATTAGAAAAAGAAAAGAAAAGGAAAGCCAAGCATTTTTCCTTGAACAGAACTTTATAACACCATATATTCATAGGAGCACATATGCATCTCATGACAGTTACTTGAGAAGTTTAATATGTGTATAAATTAATATTGTTTTAAAATTTTGGATTTTCCTGGAGCAAATTATAGCATATTGACTGAAAATTCATCATGTTTTATAGCATAAAATAATTGCCTATATTAACTTAATGATTCAATGAGATATAATATTCAAGCCCCTATTATTTTCAATGCAAATCATATTTTCCTTTTGGACAAATTTTATTTATAACCAATATGTGTTACACAAGCAAATTCAATGTATAATCTTGTACAGCTTGATCATATATTAATACTGTTGTGGCATTTTGTGTGATTATCATAGATTATAGAAATAACTCATATCTGTTAACTTCTAGTACTGTATGTGATTAAAACATGTGATGACATTTGTATTATGAATTGTAAATGAGTGTTATATATAACACCTTACCTTACCAATGTAAAATAGATTTTGAATTGCGAAACAATGACTCAGAACTTGCATGCCCGAATTTGTATATATTGTTAAATCCTTCACAATTGGGTTGATTTTGTATAGATGTGGTCAGGTTTACAAAATTCTTTTGAGTTCTCTTCCTGTCTTGCAGTAGCCAGCTGACAAGTACGTGGGCTCTCTCTTAGACAATTTTTCTCTGCATGATGTCACTATTTTCTAAATGAATGTCCTAATTTGTGTGAGCAATAATGATCTTGATTAAGTACTAAAAGCTACTTTGTTCTTAAGTATGCATCAATAAACCTAATGTGAAACACATGAATCAATGTGTTTCTTTTTTAAAAAATTTACTGAGATAGCTGTTAGCAAGTCAATGTCCTCCTTAAGTAACTCTAAGTAACGCTTTTTAAATGGAAATTATTGAGTCATATATAGCAATTGAAAAAAAAAATAAAAGCAAGCAAATTGTTTACCATATTTGATAACAATAATCAGTAATCTAATATTTTCTGTTTTAGGCATAGTCTAGGAGCCATGTACTTATTATCTAACTTAATCTCCAGAACAGTCACTGAAGCAAATGAGAAAGCCCACAGTGTGACAGCGTGTAAAGCTACCCAATTCAGACAGAATCTTTATTCAAAGGCGTACACAGCTTTGCAAATTAAATTAAACCATCTTGTCACTATGACAGGGACTCAAATTTATGCTTCATTAACTTCATTGTAAATTCAACTGTGAAGTATATTGCTATTATCTATATTTCATAGATTAGGAAATTGAAGCTCAGAGCTATTAAATAACCCAAAGCATTCTTCAACCATGTGGAAAAGTTGGGCTATAAAACCAGATACAGTGTTATGTTGTGTACACTTCTCCACTACTGCTCAACTGTGGCTTGAATATTTTTCTTTATTTTAAGAGGAAGAAAAGAAAAAACAGTTACTGAGAACAAAGACAAAGGCAAAGCACCATACAATAAAAATATTGTACAGAATTTCAAAACAAGAACAGGAAACTAACAATGGATATTATATTATATATTTTCATCAAATTTGTTGTTCAGATGACCACATATAGGCATATAAGGTTGATCAACCAATTAAAATATTAACCCATCCTTTATATAAACCTTGCAATGTTTTGGGCCTTTTTTATTCTTAATTTGTTTTAAAGAGAGTATAAAAATAACAGATAAGACATCAGAAATGATACACTTTAAAAAAAGATGAAACATATTCAACGCCACCATGCCCGGCTCAACAATGGTTATTATATTGCACATTACTGTCTTCAATTTAGTTGCTCAGCTTACAAATACTAGCATATAAAATCATCCTCCTCTTGCACAGGATGAGAATATTTATAAGTAAGGACCCTGACCACCTATAGAGTTGCTGAAACTTCCAGGTTTCTCAAGTTGACACAATGCATCATTACACATATATTTTGTGAAAAAATTTCTTTTATTATTTTTTAAAGAATATAAAATAGCAATAGAAGAAAATTGCATTAGAAATGATACAAAATTTCGCTAAATAAAGTAACAGAAATTCAACAACTGGTTGCTGTATTACATGAAGCTATCTTCAAATTAGTTGCTCAAGTTGTCAAATACAAGTGTGGAAGATTCATTTATAGAAAGCAGAAAACAAAACAGTAACAAAAATCTTGTAAGGAAAGAAAAAGAAGAAGAAGAAGAAGAAGGAGAAGGAGAAGGAGAAGGAGATGAAGAAGAGGAGGAGGAGGAGGAGGAGGAGGAAGGAGATATAAAAAGACAAATTTTTAAGGATTAACTGCTCCTTTCAAAAGACACACAGAAATTGACAATACAATAATCCAAACCATTATTATACATACATATATATGTATATATATATTTCTATGACTATGTATCTGTGTATCTATCTATCTAAATATATAAATTTATTTTTTTCACTATTTTCTTTGTCCTTTTTCTCATAGAAGGTTTTCCTTCACATTGAACAAATTCTTTTCCTTTCACAATATCTATAATACTTTTAAAAATTTTAATTGATCTTGGAAGTTCTCCCACTAGTTAGATAATACAGCGTTTGCACATGTGGATCTGATTTATTTCACTTGCCAATATAGCCTCCAGCTGCATCCATTTATCTACAAAAGCCTCCAGTTTATATTTTTATAGTTGAATAAACTCCATTGTGTAAAAATATCATTTTTTTAATCCATTCTTCAGTTGATGGCAATTTTTGTTGTTTACGAGATTTAGCTAGGACAATTTGTGTTACGTTAAACATAGGTGCACATAGATGATGCACATATACTACTGTGGTATGATGCTTTCAGTTCTATTGGAAAAGTACCTAGGAGGCCAAAAGCTGGCTTGAATGGGACCTGCAGTCCTAGCTTTCTGAGCAATCTCCACACTGATTTCTACAATAATTGTACCAGTCTGCGTTCCCATCAACAGTAGAGAAGGGTTCCTTTATCCTCATAGCCCTTCTAGCATTTATTATTGGTTGATTTTTTGATGATACCATTTTTTCTGACTTAAGATAAAATTTCCATGTTATATTAATTTATCTGTCTTAAATGACCAATAATGTTGAACAGTTTTTGATATATTTATTTGCTATTTTTATCTCTTCATTTCTGAAGCATATATTCATCTCAGCTGCCCAGTTTTGGATAGGTTCTTTGAATTTCAGAGGACTGACTTTTTTTTTTTTTTAAATTCTTGCATGTTTTACATAGGAGTCCTTTGTCTGAAGGACAGTCTGCTATAATGGTTTCCCACTTGTGAGTTATCTTTTTTACTCTGTTGGTGATTGCTTTTGATATGCAGAAGGTTTTGAAAAGGGTGAGATCCTAATTGTTGATTCTTTGAAGTATATACCATGCAATTTGATTTTTGTATATGAACTCTTTACCTACTCTTATATGCCTTAAGATTTCTACCTACTTTCTTTACAGAAAATTTAGTGTTTCAGCTTTAATATTTAAATATTTGATCCATTTTAACTGTATTTTTGTGCATGGTGATTGACGTGGGTCTATTTTAAGCCTTCAGCATGGGGAAAGCTAGTATTTCCAGCATCATTTATTAAAGAGGCTGTCTTACTTTTAATGAATATGTTTGGCATCTTTGTCAAAGACAAGGTGGTTGAGTGGGTTTATAGTTATGCCTTCATCTTCTAATCAGTTCCATTAATTCTCATTTTTTTTTTACAGTACCATGCTGATCTTATCACAGTAGATTTGCAATACAATTTCAAGTCAGGAATTGTGTTACTTCCTGTCTTACCTTTGTTACACAGGATGGCTTTTGCTATTCCAGGTCTCCTCTTGTTCCAGATCAATTTTTAGAATGTTTTTCTTTTTCTAGAACTGGGATGTATGCTAATGATATTTTAATTGGGACTGCATTGAATCTGTACAACAATTTTGGGAGTACGGCCACTTTCACAATGTTCACTCTTTCTATACAGGGTCAAAGAATATCTTTCTGTTTTCTGAAATCTTCTTTGGTTTCTTTTTCTCAGTATTGGGCTTTGTCAAAAGCTTTTTCTACATCTATTGAGATGATTATATGATTTTTGTCTTTCACTATATTAGTATGGTATATAACATTTATGGTTTTGTGTATATTGTACCGTCCCTGAAATGAATCCCACTTGGTCATGATGTATTATCTTCTTGATGACTTGTTGCATTTTGCTTGCTAGGATATTATTGAGGATTTTTATGTCTCTGTGTGCTCATTATGGATCTTGGCCTGTAGTTCTCTTTCTTCTTCTTTCTTTCTTTCTTTCTTTCCTCCCTTCCTTCCTTCTTTCCCTCCTTCCTTCCTTGAGAAGTGTTGACATTAGGTTCTTCCTAAAGTCTTGTAGAATTCAGCTGGCTATTTATTTATTTATTGCAGTACCAGGGGTTGAACTCAAGAACTTGTGCTTACCAGGAAAGCACTGATTCCACTGAGCTATCTCTCTGGCCCAAATTTGTATTTATTTATTTATTTATTTATTTGGTACAAAGGATTGAACTCAGGACCTTGCACTTGCCAGGCAAGCACTTATTTAGAATTCAGCTGTGAATCCATCAGGACCTGGGCTTTTCTTTGCTGATAGGTTTGTTATTACATTTTCAATTTCATTTACTGATGAATTATTCAGAATTTTTATGCCTTCTCGATTCGTCTTTCGTAATTCAGGTGTATCTAGTATCTGTCCAATTCTTCTGTGATTTCCATACTGTGAGAGGAAAGATTTTGCAAATAAGTGTTCATAATCTGCTCAATTTCTGTAAAGGCCACCAATGTTCTTGACTCTGCAGCAATAGTAGTTGGGCAGGGTCCTGATCAGCAAGGCTCTCAGGAGAGTGGGAGGCTTACCAAAGATCCTGCTGTGTGGGGTTCAATGTGTCTTTCATCTCACTGAGGGGAGGAGGCAGCCCTTACTTTGAGAAAGTTTTGATGGTGTTGAGTGCAGACCAAATTTCGGTAAGGCTCTTTTGGTGTTGTGTTAGTGCAGGGTTGGGCTCTCCCAGGCACCTGATGGTCCCTGTGGTAGCCAGGTCTTACTGGCCATCTTCAAGGTGAGGAGAAATTGTGAGGCTCAGTGGAACTCTGACAGGAAGGCCTGAAAAGAGGTTTTCTGTAGTGACATTGGAGTACTAATGGCACCACAGATTTCAATTTTCCTTTCTCAAATCAATAGTTTTAATAATAATTACATACATATCTAAACATATAATGTCATCAAACTTTTGAGTGCATTTAAATATTTCCTCTGGTATATTTATGTTGATATTAAGCCTAGAATTTGTAAAAAAATATTCCACATTTGGTTCGGTGAGATAGCTCTGTGGACTAAGCACTTGCTTAGGTAAGCACAGGGGTCAGCGTTCAATCCCTGGCTCATGCTGGGGCTTAATCCTGGGCACACAGAGCTGGTGATAGCGTGTGGGCATGCCTGTAATCCTAGCACTAGGAAAGCAGAAATCAGGAGGATCGCTATGAGTCCAAGCTGCATAGTGAGATCTTGAAAAAAGAAAAAGTCAACAATTTTTTTAGAGGTTTGGGCTGTGATTTGAGCTCTTTAAAATTTTAGCAGACCGGCGGGATGGCTCAGTGGTCTAAAGCGCCTGCTTGGGGAAGCTTGGACGGCTTTAGGGACCACGGTTCCATCCCCGGCACCACATGCTGCGCCAGCCCTGCCCTCTGGGGGGCAGGCTGAGCCGGCCATAAAAATGAGTGAATAAACAAAGGTTCTGAAACAAGAAAAAATAAAGAAATAAAGAAATAATTAAAAAAAAATTTAGCAGACCGAAGATTACCAGCGAAAAATATTTTACATTTGTCCATTGTATTCCGTACTTGGGTTATGATACCAACTCACTGTTAAGATTTCTCATTTTCAAGAAGTTTTGCAAATTTTGTCATTTTCTTAAATACTCTTTCTTTGGAAGAGAATCAATCCTCCAAGTCACGCTTCAGTCTATATATTACAACATGGGACAATACTATACAGTTAGCTAGTGAAAATAAAAGTTTAATAATTGAATTCATCACATGCTTTCCAAGTCAAATAAAATTTCATGCTTTATACAAATATGTCCTCAAGTACACATGCAAGATAGAGTTCAGACTAAAATTTGGTGTTAAAGTTTGACATTTGTTAGATTTTACACACACACACACACACACACACACACACACACACACACACACGGTTTATTTTTTGCAAATATTTGTACAGATAGTTGTAATATTTGGATATGATCACTCCACTGTACAATCATACAAACACAAAATGGAAACCATATTTTGAGTTTTTCATTGTGTTCTTTGTTCTGAGGCAGTGAGTACAGTGCCATACTCTTCCTGGATGCTAAAAAGCCCTAGAGAGCCCTGGCTTCCAGTGATCACAAGGCCATATGTTGGCACGAGTGTTCTCTGTAGTGTGCTAGCTATATGAATTCTGAGATATTCAATAATTGATTACAGAATATGCCTTTTATTGAATGGATTGTTCAAAGCTTAGGCTATTGTAAACGTTTTGAACATATTTAGGTAGGCAAGGCTAAAGTATGTTGCTCTGTAGGTTAAAGGTCTTAAATGCATTTCTGACATATTTTCAACTTACGGTGGGGTTTATCAGTGGGTTCACCAGCACATCTTGTGAAGCACCTGTAGTTGGTGAAGGTATTTGAAGGTTTCATGGTTCTTGGACTAGTTTAAAATGTGTCCCTCAAATTCATGTGCTGGACCTGTAGTCCCCAGAGCAACAGCATTAACAGATAGGACCTTTAAGAGCTGATTAATGCATGTGAGCTCTGGCCTTAAAATCGATGAATTCTGTAATCACGAAAGTGAGTTCATTGTGAGTTTACCTCCTTCTGGACGCTGTCCTGCCCTGTGAAGCCTTCATTGCTGGTCCTGGTGCTGCTCAGTGACTCTCACTAGAGGTGACGCCTTGGCCTGAGAGTCATTTTGTCTCCAGATCTGTGAGCCAAACAAACTTTTGTTATTTAGTCAGGCTGTAGTATTCTGTTAAGAAATGACTAAAACCGCTTACTCCCAGTTATGTTAAAATAAACTAGAGGATCACCTCAAATTCAAGGACAACCTGGACTACAGAGTGAGTTTAAGGCCAGTTTGTAATACATACTGAGTCTACAGCCATACTACCTTGAAAGCACCCAATCTCATCTGTAATACATAGTGAAAACTCATTTCAAAACAACAAAATAAGTAGATAATTATTTCTAAATTTAAAGTGAAAGGTACATGGTAGAAGTAAATCTGTCTATCTGCCTCTCTCTCTCTCTATCTCTCTCTCTCTCTCTCTATCTATCTTAATAAGAGTTAGATTAAAATTACCAAACATGCATTGATTAAAATAGACCTATAAATATGGGTGTTAGAGAGCATGCTTATAATCCCAGCACTCGGAGGCTGAGGCAGGAGGATCGTAAGTTTGACTAGCATAGGATACAGTGTGAGATCAAGGTCAGCCTGAAGTGCATAGCATGACCCTATCTCAAACACGCGAGCACACACACACACACACACACACACACGTATATACACATATGTATGCCTGCACACACACACACAAACACACAAAGACAAAGACCTATAGAAAGATAATCACTCATTTGTATAATTCTGCCTTGTAGTATCCTGTGCAATATTTCAATAATTATTTATGAAAAATATATGTAATCCGATGTCTTGATAACTGAGAGAAATTTCACCAAATTGTTATTTTTAATGTAGACATAAGTTAGGCTCTTTTATGTGAATGTTCTTTTTAAACAAGGGATTGTTCAAAGAAAATACAATAAGATAGGGTCCTCTGAATACTTGAGACCACAGGCTTCTACCTCTCAATTGTCTTACTGGTAAAATGGATTAGCAAGTTTATAAAGATTAAATTATGTAGTACACATTACATTATCATATGTCATGTCGCATAACATTAAGTGTTTAGTGAAGGCAATTTCTATCATAATATTGGAAATCATATTTTCTCATGTAATAAAAATTATTAAAAGTTATGTGCTAGATGTAGTACTATATCATTTATATGAATTATCACATCAATTGATGAGGCAGACATTAATCCAATTCCCATCCTGTGTATAAGGAAACAGGGTAAAGAAACAGGTAAGATATAGAAGTGTTACAGTAATGTTGAGCTCTTATCTATCTTTAAATTCATATACA
This sequence comes from Myocastor coypus, assembly GCA_004027025.1. Taxonomy (NCBI): domain Eukaryota; kingdom Metazoa; phylum Chordata; class Mammalia; order Rodentia; family Myocastoridae; genus Myocastor; species Myocastor coypus. Next base: position 85,378 of record PVJA010001321.1, read on the forward strand.
GTCATGCAGTGAATAACAGTACTTCATTTGTTGGACTGCATATACTACTTAAACTATAAGGTTTTATCCCTTAGTAATGTCATCACCATTTTAATTCATGAATATATGTTGCATGGTGTTGTAGAAGAATGAAATCATCTAATTCTGCACTGAAAAAAATGTATTGGTCCCGAGCAACACAGGTGTTCCTAGCTGAGGCACAGAGAGGTGGTCAAAGCCCATGGGGACACCAAGAACCAGTTGCAGAGAAAGCCTGAATGGAGAACAAGCACACCAGGAAATTTTATATTTGTAACACTACGGATTCTACCAGCTGTCCATGAAATTTCTGACCCCCTTTGTTCTTTAGCAGTGGTTCTCAACCTGTGGGTCACGACCCCCGCGGGGGTCAAACGACCAAAACACAGGGGTCGCCTAAAGCCATCAGAAAATGTTATTTATTTGATATTACAGTTTTGAAGTAGCTACCAAAATTATTTTTTTGGTGTGGGGTCACTGCAACATGAGGAACTCTATTGCGGGGTCAAGGCATTAGAAAGGTTGAGAACCGCTGCTTTAGGGGAACCTGCATCCGTCCTTTATAGCTGTTCCCTAGGTATTAAAACTCTTGAAATTTTGGAACTGACACTGGATTTGACAAAACAGAAATCATGACGAGGGGCAAGAAGCAACATGGTGCAGTACATTGACTACCATATGCGCTCCATCGGGCGAGATGGCCACATCGTCAGCAGCACTTTCAAGGCTTTTGACAAGCAAGTAAATTTGACTTCTATGACAGAAATGAGTTCAGGAAGATAAAACTGAAGAATGCACAACAGCCAGAGCAGGAAGAGAAGTGGGTTTTGGGTCTGGTCTTGCTCTGTGGGAAGGACTTATGACTGCATATTTGCTGAGACAAATACCTGACACGCAAGCTTAGAGAAGAAAAGGTTTATTTAGCCCAGTTACTGGAGGTTTCAAGAGAGAGGAAGAGAGGCTGGACACTGCCCTGTCGAGGATGACCCTCTCTACATCTCCAAGAGAGGCCACCAGGCCTGGAGGGGAGGGGGAGGCGTATGATGTCACTTTAACGATTCGCACCTCTCTGACTCTGCCCCTCTAGCCCCGCCCATCTAGCACCACCCTGGACTTCTGGCCATGCTGCTCAAGCTGTGTGCTTGACTGCCCCATGAATTATATGAGGCTTTGGGGAATAACTAGATATAAACCATGACACCCCTAATGATACTGGCATTGCTGGGGTACCACTTGTAGGAACTGCAGGAGGTCTTGGGGCTTGGAGGGCAGCTGGCAGAGGTGTGCCAGTTGGTGTGCCAATTCTCCAAGCTCCTGCTGGCTTAGCAGGACCTGTCCAAGGAACAAGGAATCCATCCCAACAGGCAATGATTCCAAGGGAAGAGGTACTGTGGCAGCTTTGGGGTACAGCTGCCAGCACTGTTGGAGTCCCCCACCCAGTACCTTGAAGTAAGGGGGACTCCATCTCCTCCTCTGAGCAGAGCGACCCCACCTCCAGGTGTCATGGCTCCTCTACTTGGTATGACATCACCCATGGGCCCACCACCTGGGTGTCCTCCTGTGTGAGGGATATCAATAGGCATGCGCCTTACAGTAATGAGATCCTCTTTCCCAGGCATCGGAGGTCCACCTCCCCCAGGAATGCATCTATGAAGACTCCTACTGTTGATTCCTATCTGTTACTGCCCTCTGCCACAGTGCATCCTGTGAAATTGTGCAGATTGTTTGCAAGCTTTCTCTGCCCTCTTTCTGCCTTAATAATACCTAAAAATAAGTACACAGAGAAACTAAAAAAAAATTCCTTGTTGAAATGAACAAGTCAATGTCACTTGATGATGAAAGACATAAATTGTTCTCTTTTGAACTTATCATTCCCAAAAGAAGAAAATTAGCTTACATTCTAGGCCATTCGTGCAAATACTTTTACAAACTAGGTTTCATATATAAAAGTGTTGCACTTTAATTTTATTTCAAAGATCTTCAATTTTGTGCATGTTGTATAAGAAGGGGAGAGACAATGAGTATCTGAAAGTTTTAAAATGTGAAAATATATATTCAATTTGGCTATGCAATTGTTGAACATATTTAAGTTTTTAAATAATTCTATAGAGGTATAAAGTAGTTCATGGAATTCGGCTAAGTGCACTTTTTGCATTTAATGGTTTTGTTGCTCATGCATAAAATATTTCTAAACCCCTAAAAAATGAAATATTTCTTTCACTATGTCCATCTTGAAACAGATTAAGCCTATGTTTACAGTTAGAAATAAATTAACATATGTATATATTTTCCAAAACAGTAGGGGAAAATCACAAGAAAATATGGTCAGCTTTGGTGCAGAAAATCTTTTTGTATAAATGCAGAAATCGATAAAATGAAGAGAACTCACAAATGTTAGGTTATAACTGCATCTGTAAAGAACACGAGGAGCAGCATTATTTATCGGGTGTATTTTCAACATTTCACATGATTTTGTGCTCTGTTTTGCCAGCTTAATACACATGCTTCATTTTTTCTACATATTGCATTTTATCACAGTTTAGAAAACAGGAAATTTCTTATACAGAAAGACAAGCCGGCCGGGCGTGGTGGCTCACGCCTGTAATCCCAGCACTCGGGAGGCTGAGGCAGGAGGACTGGTGCGAGTTCGAGACCAGCCTGGGCTACAAAAGTGAGCTCAAGGCCTGCCTCAACTGCATAGCGAGACCCTGTCTCAAAAAGACAAAAAAAAAAAAAAAAAAAAAAAAAAAAAAAAAAAAAAAAAAAAAAAAAAAAAAAAAAAAAAAAAAGAAAGACAAGCCTTACTATGTGTCGGGCAATTTGTGTTTGGAACACTGTATAGCAAACTTAACCAAGATTTCATTAGCACTAACTTTTCTCTTGGGCAGTAGATAGATAACAATTACCCAATTTTCTGCATAGCTGAAGAATAATATAAATTTTACTCACTTAGGAACTGAAAAGCACTTTACAAAATAGCTAATGATACTTAACAGAACAATTTGAAATGGGAAACCTGTAATCATTGGACGTGCCTTGGCATTGTAGATAATCAAGTCTGAAAATCAGCTATCAAATGCTTGAGTTGTTGTCTTTATATACCAGAAAAATTAGAGATGGGCTATTATTAAAATTGGTAATTTGTGTTGAGTGCTTCTAATGTATTTGTTCCTAGACATAATATTCTGCTGCATGTACCCAGCGGTGAAATGTAAGAAGTTCCAACAGGTATGATCCATCTCTTAGTACGTGGTATACACTTATTTAGATGCACAGATAAAAGAAAGGCGACTTTTTCTTGTTCCTGATATATTCTTATGGGAATAAAGTCAGATGAAACCCCTTACTGACAATTCAATGCCTCTCCATGTCTTCATCAGATTTTCGCATCCTCCTAAGCTCAGAGCTTTAGCCGGGGAACCTTCTCCATAGTACAACAACCTGGGGGTACCAGCTACATAACACTGTGCAGCTATTTATTCAATTCAATGGTGAACTGAGTTTAGTGTGTCATTAAAGACATAAATTAAACCCATTTAACAAATTACCAACAGTGGTGTAATTTCTGCTGAGATGTCTAACCAAATATATTGCTTGAAGTGAACAAGAACCATCTGAAAATGCATGATGAATTTCAGGTATTTGATCTGCTTTAGCTTTGGCTTTCTGCCTAAACTATAATAAACTGTCTAGAATATTTAAATATTAGAACTCACTTCTCCTCTCTGGAATTTTGCCATGATACATGCTAATGAAATGAAGTGCTATTTGAATAAAATGGTTTGGCATATCTCACTGAGCAAGACAGGGTGATACATTATATTTCAGCAGATTTATTTGAGAACAAATATGTGAAATAAAAGACAAAGTCTGCACATACTGAGTGTTTTTTAAAGTTTTTTATTTAACATTAATCTCAGTCTTACAATATTATACTCATTTGTTTTTAATTGATAAAATTATTACTTAAGAAAATTAGTCTAGAAAAGTTACACACATCAGGATAAACATGGCAAAGTAGCTTGAGGTGAATTTTAAGAACTTCCTGGAACCATTCTATTGCTAAACTGGGACATTCAATTTAAATCATCTCATAATTATACTATGCTACAATTTCTTTACAGTACTTAACATATAAATGTCACTATAAATATAATTTCCTGTTAAAATTACACAATTTTTAATTCAAAATTAAAATCCTAATATGTGTGAAGAATATTTTACTTTTCCTCCTAGGGTCATTCAAACTAGCAATAAAATTAGATTACTTGATTTTACTACATAGAGCTGTTTTACTACAGTTTTGCCTTCCTTATTTCAAGTATAAGGAAATCCTTAGTAAAAAACAAAATTTTTGAAGATAGCAAAATTGTGCATATCACAGTATAGTGATATGGCAGGCCATTCTGGGATTACTGAAGCTATTAGTGCAATTGTTCCACAGAGAATCTGTCCCTTAGACTTCTATGGCGGGTATTAAAACTCTGCCCGTGACCTTGAGTGTCTGGCTCTAAGCTGAATGTTCTCCTTTTCATCATGTTTTCTGCTGTGATGGTGGAAGAACATCATTTGGAGGAATCTAGTAGAAGGACACTAAGGGGCCAGTGAGTTAGTTCAGTGGTCTAGCACGCCTGCCTAGGCAAGTTTAGGGAGGTGCAGAGGATGGAGGACTGCAGTTCAATCCCCAGCACCGCCTGCCATGCCAGCCCCAGCCTCGAGCAAGGTGGGTTGGGCCAGAAAAAACAAAAAAACAGGAAGGACATTAGCATACAAGCATACACAGCAACAGCAATCATAATAGTCTTATGATTGTTACAGTTTAAAAAAATAATCTCAATAAAAATTGAATTCTGTGCTATTCTAAACTAATATTTAAGGCCTTAATGAATGAAATGTCACAAGCTAGGAATTTAATGGTAATTTTTAAAAAATATGTTAATGGTAGTTCAGCAACACACAGACCTAAAGGAATGTTCAGAATGGTAGGAATAACAATCCTTTGGATATTCACTAAAAGGGATAATGAATTTAATTGAAATAAATTGAAAACTGTCTTAGCATATTTTCCTTCCCTGAATCTCATAATTTATAGAATAAATGTTTTGAATTTATCTTGAATGAAGAGTTCTGAATGAGTGAATGCTCACTTGTATAACAGTCAGAGCTCACTGATTCTAATTACTTCACCTATTAAAAGTTTACTTTATTTTTCTTTTAGGGAAGGATCTAAAGGGTGTTCAGGGTCTCACTACTATATCAGACTCACAGTGACTCACCAATTTACAGTCCCCCAAGAGCTGGGATCACAGGTGCATGCCACCACACCCAGTTTCAATTGCTGTCTCAGCATTTGCCAGGGGCTGGGCCAGCATAGCAGGCCTAGGGATCGAATCTGAGGTTTACTTTTTAATTACTTGATTTAATAAATAAATTTTAATGCATCATAAATTAATGTATTTTCTTGTGATGAAATTATATAATTAGATTTTGACAGTGTTATCTGATAAAAATACACAAAGCCAAATATACAAAATTCATGTTTGCTTGAAAAAAATCACATTTCGGAACTCTAAAATCTGTAAGGATTAGAGAAAACTGGAATAAAGTGAAGTGCCCTCTTCAGCTACATATTCCAACATACTTTATGGTAGAATAGTACATTTGTATTAGAAACACCCACATATTCTTCCTTTGTTTTTCTGTGCTAATAGAAATACTGATTTGCTTATGTGAACTTTGCATCTTATCTCAGTATTTTAGTACTGATATGCATTAAACTCTCCTTTTATTGGCTTAGTTTATTATAAATAATTTAATTAGCTTAGTTTTTTTCCACATTTTTGTAAAACTGAATGAGTTTTCTGAAAGTTTTGAAGTCATTTTTCTTAATATTTTTATTTTCTAATTGTGAAAAATAATGAGTTTGTATTCTCTGATTTTTTTTCTTTTTTTTTTATTTTTGAAAGAGATTTTTTTAGCCCTAATATTTTCTAATCTGGATTAAGGAAAAATAATAAGCTCATAACAAGTGATAATTCTATTATGAGCATTCAGGAATAATGATTATTGCAGGTAATAATCAGGTAAAGCTTTAGGAATTTGCTTGTTATAGAAACAATGTAGGAGACAAGAGCAAAGACAATAAAACACATCTAAGTGCAGCAGCCAGGTTTTGATCCCTTTCCAGCTATTGCTGGCCCTGCTGGGGGGGGGGGGCGGGGGGGGGTGGGAGGGGGTTGGGCTAGGGGGCGCCCTGAGACAGCCTTTGGGAGACTGAAAACAGGAGAATCACTATGAGCCCAAACTATGTAGTGAGACCCTGTAGACTCTTTACTAAATAAGGTTTAAAAAAAATTCTTTTTTTTACAACTTCTCCTGAAAAGGCAGACATTGGTTCTTTTTAATGCCACAAATATTCATGGAGTAAGACAACAACTGGAAATACATTTAGTGAACATTCATTTCATTAAATGTCTTTCTTTATCAAGGAAATACTGTCATTTTCTTGTTTCAGCTTGAACAATTAGCCATCCCTGTTGTATTCATTTATGGAAGGTCTTAGAGTACTTTGGATATTTCTCCTTACTGTTATAGTTAATAAATGTTTTCAGAACTTACAGAACACATAAGGAAGCATCGCTTGCTGTTTTCCTTGGCAGTGAAGGCTGTGAAGAGAGACCTAAGCCTTCAATAGAATTAGCTAACTCACCTGGAGATGGGGTCAGATGTAAGACAGATTCAGAAGCAGCTGTCAAAGCTGTTGGATAAGGGAGGGAAGTGAGACGGAAGGAGCCTCACCGTCAGCCATTGCCATCACAGAAGGTGTAGGAAAGAATTCTGTCAGCAGAGTTGATTCATTAAGGATAAAATACAGTATCAGTTCAAATCCCCAAGCTATGCTTAACTATCAGGTCCTGGCCTGAAAAGTCTGCTGGGACATGAGGAAAGATTTCTATATAAAGGTCAGAAAATAAAAAGAAAAAACGGGAGAGGCGGATTCTGTGTGGAGCTTTGAGGAGGGTGACATCTACGATCCAGATCTGCAAATTCCCGAGTCTGCATGATTATCTGCTTTGGGTATTAGGATTATCTCAGCTACACTTTAGCTAGCTAATCATCCCAAAACTTGATATTTTTTTTCTTCTCCCATTTGGTAAATATTATAACTTCCACTCTCATTGAAAGAAAATGAATTCTAGAATGTTATCTTAAATTTTCCTTCTTTTGCCTCTGGATGTTGAATCTGTCAGCAAGCACTTTAGCTCCTGTTCTCAAGCTCTATCCAGTGGGTCTTGCTCTTTTGATGTGAACAGTTATCATACATTCCCAATGACCATTTTCATTTTCTTTTCGATGTGAGAAGCCCTGAATTAATATCTCTATTTTAGTTTTAATATACATGAAATTCATACGCTGCACTGCAAATAAAATTAATGATGGGGCTGGCCAAATAGCTCTCCTGATTAAAGAGCCTGTAAGTAGGTCCAGGGGCCAGGGATTCAGTCCTGGGGTCTGCCGTGCTGGCCCCAGTCCCTGGAGTGCACTGATAAGGCAGTTGAGACTGCACGTAGCGGTGTGCTCCTGTAATCCCACCTCTTGGGTAGCTGTAAACAGGCACATCACTAGAAGTCTTATCTAGTAGTGAGACCCTGAACACCCTGTAGACCCTTCCCTAAAAAAAAAAAAAAAAAAAAAGATCCTAAATTAGATTCGGTTGTAACGCTGTTTTCCAATATATTTGGGTTTAAAGTAGAAACGGTGCCTCTCCTGCAGGTTTTCATGTGAGTCTCTTCAAATTCTGACACTGAATCTCAGCCTCACTTTCTTAGCAAAACCAGAGTCTCAAAGTAATACCATCATTCTTGTGCTTTGCATGTGAAACCTTCTCTCTTTCTCTTTCCAGGAAGCCACAGAAACTATCTGTGATGGCTCAACCATTCCATCGTTCTATCACATTACCGTATCTTGATTTAAGCTCTGGTAGCACTTATCATGTTTCTTTACTGACTCTTGTGTATGGTTTTCCTTTCATCTTGAACAGAAATCCCGCAAAATCAGAAACTTGGGTATTGATGGACACAGTATCCAAGGACTTAGAGCAGTTCCTGAAATATGTACAGCTTAACAATTTTGTTGTTCACTATGTGATTGCAGACTGAACAAAGGAAGGTGTGGATGGTGTTGAATTGGGAGATGAGGAGGGGACCAGAGATGATAGTAGACACATTTTGTGCAGAAAGAGGACACTGCTATAATTTCTCATGCTTGCCTACATGGTAGCTCTTCAGTGGAGTAGGCATTAGATTATAATTGACCCAACTCCATGAGCTATTAGATGTGTCATTATCTAATCCTATGCTTTTGTCCTGTGCAAGTATGAGGAGTAAACATGCAATCTTTCAGGTCAGATAGCCACAGAGTTTGGAAATTTGCCCTTACAAAACATGGAGATTTGCATGACATAACACTTGGGTGACATCTTTCTTAAAAAAAAAAAAAATGGCAAGGGCATCAAATAAAACTAAAACTTTTGTCCTAAAAACCACATGAGAAACTCATGCCTGTATATTAGTCTTGTCTTTACATATCTTGAGATTTGAAATGAGAAGGCTCTCAGATACATTTTGTAATCCTCCAGAGTCCTTCTTCTAGGTCATTCTGTGTGACAGCATCATGACTACTGTAATTGGATGGAAGGATAATCATCGATTTCCACTACGTCTATATGAAGATATCTGCATTTGATGGTGTGCCAGGTTCCTTTTCAAGGACATTTCAGAAGCGGTTACTTCTGAAAAGAACAGACTTATTTTGAATTACAATACTGGAGGTGCCAGGTTGAGGGGCTGCACTTGGTGGTGGTCTTGGTGTCAGCAGATCCCTGAGGCAGTGCGGGACCTTACAGAGACGGGACTGTGTATATCTGCCTTTCTGGTGTTTGTCCTTATAAAGGGAACCAGATTTAATTGTGGGGGCTCCACTGTACCGGCCTTGTGTAGTTTTAATCACATCCTACCACTTTTAGACATTATATTTTGATTACATTTCCACTTTCAGGTACTTAATTTATGGCTTTGGGGGAAGTTGGGAACCTCCTAATGAGTTTGGAAAGGACAGTGAGGAACAAACCATACTTAAGCCCCAGTAATCTTTTTCATTTCCTGTTGAATGATAAGTAAGAATTGGTTCCATTATTGGTCTGATGGTTTCAGTGAGGGAAAGGAAAAAAAAATGTGTCACTGTGCACTATGATTTTAAGTAACAAATGTTTGATAAAATAGATGTCAATCAATTTTTAAGATAATGTGCATCATTTTAGGGAAAGTATGTCAAATGAACTTCAATTTAAATGCCTTAATGGTTGCATATAGGTGACTGATTAAAATATATACAAAACTTATTCTGCTATATTTTTCTGACTACTTAGCTACGATGCTTGTAGTGAAAATTCTGAAATTACAGATGGTGGGAAGAGTCTTAGCTGCCAGAAACTTCCAACTAATTCAAGCAGGAGTAAAATCTTTGAGATGGATATTAAAAATGACTCAACTAATGAAAACTGGAAAATTGGGAAGGAACTTGAATAAGAGCTAAAATTTATGCCAGGCCATCAAATTTCTGACATGCCCAAAAATCACAGATGTAATACCTAATTGTGGTTATATAAGCAAGGCAGCAAGGGTTTGGGGAGATAGCTCAGTAGAATAAGCACTTTCCTGGAAAGTGAAAAGGCCTGAGTTCAATCCCCAGTTCTGAAAAAAAAAAAAGAAAAGAAAAACTCTAAGAAAGCAGAAAATATATGTAATATAATGTTGGTCCTGTTAGTGACTAAAATGCAGAGAAAGAGAGTATCAATGTGTGGGAGGAAATTTGAAAAGATTTCTGATGTTTAAGCTGACAAGGGGAGTGAAAAGCAGCCTTCTGGCATGGTTTTTAAAAATTGTTATCAATATTATTCTATCACCTATAAATACAGAATCTGACAGGTACAAGGTGGGTTAGGGAGGAGGATGAGGAGCAATAAAAGTTAGAGAAGTACTTGCTGCAGTAGAAATATCATGTTGTGATGACACAACTCACTAAACGCCAAAAGGGCTGAATATATTTTGTGGGTTCAAAAGAGAGTAAAACAAGGGAGGGAGAAGGGTGAGTGAGAGAAGATTTGGGAGTCAGGCAGTGGTCCAGTCATCCCAGATTTTGGAATTTATTTGCATCGAAATTGGAGGTTTTAAAGAGTTTTAATCAATCCATGGTGTGTTTATTATTTATTGTTATCAAAGATTGTTGTACAGAAAGTGGACAAGTGAGAAACAGGAACTGAGTAAGGAGCCTACTCAGATATGCAGTACATGTTTTGGAGACGTGTCTTGTTTCAGTGCTGTGACAATGTGGATCTGAATGAAGGGGTCGAATTTACTAACAAATGAAAGCTTGGGGAATGGTGGATGGATTTCATTTTAATAGTGGAAACTGCAGCCCTTGAACAGGCATATGTGTATGCTACCTATATACTATTCTAGGCTGTTTTGGCTACAAATGACAAAAGTTTAGTTAAAATTAAATATAGAAAAAGAAGACCGGGCGTGGTGGCACAGGCCTGTAATCCCAGCACTTGGGAGGCTGAGGAAGGAGGATCGGTGTGAGTTCGAGACCAGCCTGGGCTACAAAAGTGAGCTCAAGGCCAGCCTGAACTGCATACTGAGACCCTGTCTCAAAAAGACAAAAAAAAAAAAAAAAGAGCCTATTGGCTCATATGGTTGGGAAATCTACCATTAGATTGGACCTTAAGCAAAATTGTATCCCAGCCATAGATGGTTTATAAATTTTGCATCAGTGTGATTTCTGTTTCAGTATTTTTTTTTTAAAGTTCACTATTTGCCTTCAATAATCAGTCAATGTAATATAGTCTGCCCTCAGTTAAAAATGTTGCAAGAATCTCAGAAGTTTTCTCATCTACAGTGAAGTCTCTGAGAAATATTTTGAGAAGTCTCGTGGGTGTCAATAGGCAGCAGGGGGCCAAGCACTTTGTCTAAGGATTTGTGTGTGCTCCTACCTGGATCGGCGGACGGTGGCAGCTGCTATTCTCACAGAAGCATTGGGCATGGCTTACTGCTTGTCAGGACAAGCAAGTACATGAGGAAACAAACTTAGACATGAAAATCTACCACAACTCTACAGAATAACCTGTGACAACAATGTTATAGAAAACCACGAACCAACTTGCCCTCAAGCCAGACCTTTTGAGTTTACCTATGGAACATAAACAATTTTGTGAACATTAATATTAGACAAGGCCATGCCATAATCATGGTAGATCCAGAAAAAGTGATAGCATTGTGTAGTCACATCTAAACATAGAATATGTACATTGCCCAACCCACAACATTACCCCAAGTTTTCTTTCCTGGCTAAGATGAATGTATCCTACATCTTTATCAGTTAGTACCTGCCTAAAGTTGCATATGGAAATATCCATCATAATACTATTCTTTTTCCCGATGTCTTCTGGCCTAGAGTCAAATCTTGATCCTTGGGCTGTTCATTCTTCAAGTGTTACCTTGGAAGTATTTTCTGCCAACCCAAGGACAGTTATCTCTTAATTGTGTATTTCCATATTTATTAGCTTTATACAATTTATCTCAGTAGCTATGCCTTTTATTCTTTTATTCATTACCTTGTTTATGTTTCTTTTTTTAAATATTGCACATGGAACCCAGAACCTAAACACATATTCCACTATTGAGCTACATCTCTACCCTTACGATCTGTTTGTTCCTTAGCATAAGCATTCCATAAAGGCTGGAATTTCTTGAGTCACATCTAGAGATCTCCAATATCTGTTATGGGATTTAGATTTAGTAGGCTCTCAACAAATTTTTTATTGATTTAATGAATAAAAAGGTGAATGAAATCAATTGAGTAGCTAGTTTGAAGAATTAGTGATATGGATGGTGATGAAAATAAACACAGTTAATTATAATATTCTGAGAAATGCATTAGAAGCTACAAGAAATATACAAATAGTAGGAATCCAGGAGTTGTAAGTTCTGTAGTGCTGAGTTATCAGAAAAGGCTTGAAGAGCTGGCCAGATCTAGATAGTGCTTTGAAGGAGAGTTAGGATGTCATAAGTGGAAATCTGGGGTGAGATAACAGCAAGTGGAAGGGATACTGTTAGTTTAGGCAACTCTTAGAAAAGGGGATGGTGTCATTGTGCAGACTTCTCAAATGGAGTTGCACAAGAAAGAGCTGGGAAGACCAGTGGGCACCAGACTGTGCACAATTCCAAGAGAATGTTAAAATTCTGGAAGCTATGTCACGAGTTAAGGCCAACTGTTGATTTTGAGCAAAGGTCTCCCTGAAGTGGAGCTTTTCTTGTAAACGATGCTTACAAAAGTAGCTTGTGGGGTAGTTGGCAGAGGGAAATGTTCCTAGAAAAGCAAGTGTGAGACTGAAATAACGGCCTAGCACAGGTTGGACAAGAAGTTGTGTGCATTTACATGAGGGAGCAGAAGGGATCAAGAGATGAGAACAATAGATGACTGAGAGATAAATCAAGGGCATGGAGTAGTCACTATAACATGTAGAACTGCACTAACTTCTTGCTGGTTATAATTCTTTTTCTTTTAGAAAAATTCTATCAGGTAGTAACAACTTGATGGAGCAAGGGCACTCTGGCAGATTTTTAAACTTCAGAATGTCAATCTTGAATCAAAAGAGTGCAGAGAAATATGCTAGATGTACCAGTTATAGAGAAGTATCCATAGTATGCAGGGTAAAGTTATTATATACACTTAACAATAGGTTAGAATTGAAGATTCATATTAGGACAGAATGTCACGCTGACCTTTGAACTGAGACCAGTGGCTAGTTATAACCCCATGTCTTCTCACAGAGGTAGAAGCTGGGCAGAAAAGCTCTGAAGTCCTATTTTGTTCTTTTTTGGTTTTGAGGAAAATGGTAATATTCACTGTTATAGTGAATATGCCCAAACTCCCAAGATTATCATATAGAGCTAATATAATTCTGGTCAGTATAGCAATAGAAGATGTTTCTTTTTTTAATGTAATGGAGATTTACTCTGCCCTAAAGAAGGATAAGTCTGAATTATATTTCTAGGTAAATAAATGCAATAGACATTTTTAAGTAAATAAATGCAATAGGTCTACCTTGAGACCACTCGTGAATGAAGTAAGTCAGCTACATAGGTTCTAGTATCCCATGGCTTCCCTGTTATAAGACACTGAAAGCGTAAATAAGGACCAAAGTGCAGAAGAAACACTGTGAAACAGGAAGAAAATATTCAAGCAAAAGAGAAACTAAGGAGGGGGTGGGAGAGAAAAGAAGGAAAGAAAACAAAGAACAACAACAACAAAATAAAATAAGATAAAAAGGAGAAAAAAAAAGGAAAACTGGAAACAAGGCTTTGTAAATAAGGAGGGAATTAGGACTGAAAGCAGGGCAGGGGACTGGAAAAAGAAGAGGCAGGGTATGTATAGGTACACATCCTTATGAAGAATGTGACCACTTTATACTTACGAAATGCACCAATAAAGTGAATTAATTAAAAAATGTTACTGAAACTAGTGCACATTGCAACATTCCATAGTTACTTTAGTTAATTATTGATGAGTAGAATCTAGCTCCCATTTGAGAACAGCCTATATATAATCTTCCAATTCATAAAGTAAAGATTTCACAGAACTTTTTATCTCTTCAGGTAATTAATGCCTAATTTTGTAAAGAATAGATATAACAGCAATACACTGTTCAGGTAGGAAAAATACCTCCCATATATATCTAAAATTTAACTGAGGCAGTATTGAAATACACATAAATGCTAATTATATTTTTTTTTAATCGCCTTAACATTTGATTTGGCCAGCATCTTAATATTTTGAACTGATTATTCTTAGCTATCCACATCCAATATTTAAGTGACTTTATCATATATGCATATATTTTAATCAGCTCATGATCCATGTTTGATTCTATTAAATAATTCACTTTGCCATTAAATTTACCATTCATTGACATTGCCTGTTAAATATGGTGTTTTGGAAAAAAAATCCCTATTACTGAACACTCACTGGTGACATGAATTATCTCCTGAAGATGGTGCTGTGATTCAGTGCCATAAGTTATTTGGACAGCTCTTACGCTAACTCTGTTTTACTCGGTAACAACTCATAAGTCACCGCTGTCAGCTGAGCGGGTGGGAGGAAGTCCCCAGGTCTTCCATGCCCTCTCCCATTAATCCTTTCTATTCTGTCCTAGGAGAGAAAAACTACCACAGTAATCACTGGTGGAATTTCTCCTTGAAACACAGGGTTGTTACTTTGAATTGCTTTGATTCTAAACCAGTTAAATAACCTTTTGAGAAACACACACACACACACACACACACACACACACACACACACACACAGAAAGGAAGATTTCAGTACCCTGTGCATTTATCTTTCAGCGTTCTAGAGTAAACGTTTGTATTATGACATCCTCGCTACTCCATGCTCCCTTTGGGATAAAGGCTTATTTGCGACTCACGGAGGTTACTCAAGAAGCGCCTGAACACGTGCCCTGTCATCACTGACACGTGTCCGGCAGAAATCATGGGTGAAGCATGGGGCATGGGGCATCTTGTGGTGGGATGCAGAATTGTTCCAATTATCTGTCATTTCAAACAAATACCAGAAGATGGCAGTCCTATTAGTTCAGGACTTTATGAATTTTGCAAGACCCTTGAGTCCTCTTTGGTTTCAACATGATCATAGCTCATGAAGAAACCCAGAAATTAGTTTCTGTTACCATAGAAACCAAATGGAGTGACTGATTTTTTTTTTTTTAAATTTTTAAAGAAACAGCCTCAAAAATCTGGCTAAAAATAACAAAGAATGTCAGGGAAAAGGGTAGAGAAAACAAAATTTATTTTTTTCTTTATTGTAGCATTCTGAAATTCTTTATCCTTTGTAAGATTTTTTTTTTGGCATAGATAATCGTTTTCTATTTTTTCTTAGAAATTGGTTTTAAATGTCCTATTGCTTTAAAGCAAATTAAGTTAATTTGTATTGTTGTAAGTGATACTGGTATATAAGTAAAAAGCTGCGCTAATTTGTTTCAATAAAAGAAATAGGTTAGCATAATTTTTCATGCTTCTAGTGGAATGTAAGTAATTTAAATTTAGTTTTTTTTTTTATTTTAGGGAAGGGTCTACAAGGTGTTCAAGGTCTCACTATTAGATCAGACTCATATTGATCCACCTGTTTACAGCCTCCCAAGAACTGGGATTACAGGGGCGTATCATGATGCCCAGTCTCAGTGCTCCCTGGGAGCGGGGCTGGCACAGTATGCCTAGGGATCGAACTCCAGGTCCTGCTCCTGCTTGCAGGTGCCTTAGTCTGCTGAGCTATTTGGCCAGCCTCATGATTTAAATTTAGAAGTAATTCAAAATAGGGCTGGATTCAGAAAACACAATTGTCCTGTTTTTTCCCTATTAGCAAAAACTTACAAATTGAGATAATGGTGAAACTGGCTCTTTTTGAATTTAGTATCTATATGACCTACAAAATAGACCGATCTCTGACCACTCCCATCATAATTTCCTTAGCATAGTTAATGTTAGGGTTCTGAAGCTTTCCCTTTGTTGTTTTGGAGTTGCTGAAGCCTATATTACATTGCATTTAAATGTTATGTGAAACCTGTTAGTGCAGGTAAGCAATACCTCTCACAACCACATTGGAAGAAAGTGCCTTTCTTCTGTATCTGGGGACAAAGTTCTTTGCCAATGAACAGTGACAACCCATGAGGAAAAAGTACTCTGCAGGATAAACAAGTGGGAGTAGTGCAAGTGAGCTGTGTAATTACTGGACCCTGATTGATTCATGACTCCTAAAGCCCTGCTGTAGCCTCTCCAGACACTGATGCTAAGTGTCTTTAATTCTAGAGTCCATCATAACCCAAGTTCCATTTACTCCACATTTATAAAGCTTAGCATTTTTGCACTCAGTTGCAACACTCCTCTGAAAGGTACGCCTGTCTGTACAGCCAGGCTTTTCGCTTTTTTGCAAACCTTCTTGCTTTTAGTGGTCCGATATTATTACCTGAAGGCTGGCCTCAGACAAGAACACTTATTTAGGCAATCTAATATCTCCATGTCTCAGTGCAAAGTCACTGCTTTACTCTAGTTATGGTGTTTCAAGATCTGTGGTTTCAAACCACAGCTGGTTGCTAGGAGACCGATATCTGCGGGTTGACTACTGCTCTATGCGCTGAGACTCCACCTGTTCTTCAGGACTCTTTTCCCATTCTGCCCTTCCCACATCCTTTTAGAGCTATGCTTTTATTGCATTGGTTGCCCAAGACTCACAGACAGTGCAACCTGGTGTTACAAACAGACCTAGCCTGTGCTTTGCTGGTGGGCTGAACTTTAACTATTCTTGGAACTTAGTGTGCTCCTAAATTCTCCCACAAGCCCTATCTAACACTTAAGTTCCAACATTTGCCCTTTTGCCTGTATGGAGGCAGTGCCACATAACAGGGCGTCCCTATGCACCATATCCCTCCCCTTTACATTGGTATTTCTCAAAATTAGGTAGGTAAATTACTGAGCACTACCGACCCAAGCTTTCCTCTCCTGGCTCCTCTGCATACAGCAGGCTACTCCATACTTGCTGGAACACCACTGCCTCTTAACCTCACATGTGCCATTTTGTTATGTCCTTGAATGAAGCCCTTTCTGCATAGAGGCTGAAGGCAGGGTCACCATGATTCATCCACATGGCCAAGCAAGAGTCTAAAGAACACTACTGGATGGTCAAAAGCTCCCGGCTCTCTCTCTCCTTTTCCCTCTTCACTGCCCTCTCTGCCCTGCAGCAACTACATCTTCCTGTCCACTGCATGTCCTTCTCATGTCTCTGGTTCCAGCTCCACAGCAAAACTGATTTTCCTCAAGAGAAGTCTCTCCCTGGGTGAAAGCCCTTCAGAGGTTCCCCTTAAAGCAAGGCTCCTGAGAAGGCGGAGGGCAGAAACAGCATCAGTGATTCCAGGCAATCTCCTAGACATGCAGATGCCTATACGGGATCAGATTTTCTTTTCCTGCCTCATTTCTCAATGGCAAGATCTCTGTCTCCCTCTTATCTCTCCTTCAAATGCTTTTTTCTTTCATTGTTCAATATTCTTAATTTCTTTGGCAAGGAAATGAACTTTAATGACCTCAAGATTGTATCGTTTATTTGGGAAGGGTTTACAGGGCATTCAGGGTCTCACTACTAGGTCAGACTCAGTGCTTTTCCTGTTTACAGCCTCCCAAGAGCTGGGATTACAGGCGCACAACACCATACCCAGTCTCAATTGCCATCTCAGTGAACCCGGGGAGCGGGACTGGTATGGCAGGCCCATGGAACACACACCTGGTCCCTGTACTGGCTTTCAGGTCCTTTAATCTGCTGACCTACTTGGCTGACCCTAATGAACTCAATATTTTATTTATTTATTTGTTTGTTTGTTTATTTTTTTGTCTTTTTGAGACAGGGTTTTGTTATGCAGTTCAAGCTGGCCTTGAGCTCACTTCTGTAGGCCAGGCTGGTCTTGAACTCGCACCGATCCTCCTGCCTCAGCCTCCTGAGTGCTGGTATTATAGGCGTGCGCCACCACGCCCGGCGAACTCAAGATTTTAGAGATGATTTTACGTTCAAATATTACAAATTGGAATATGACCTATTTTCATCTTATGTGTTTTTTTTAAGATGGCTGTAATATATCACATCAGTATAATTATTAATGTAGAATAATTAAGCAGTTAGAATTACTTTATTCTTAATACTAAAACACTTTTGAATACTAAAAACCTATATGAGTAAAAATGCGTTTGGAAATAATGGGTACATTTAGAGAAGAGAGGCATGCATTTTCCCTTTCAAAATTTAACTTCGCTTTGGAACTAAGTCCAATTATAAGGAAATTTCGGAGTTTTCAGCATAGTCACATACCTGCTGGATTTGTGTTAAGGTATTGAATTCAAAAGTAAAATTAAAAATCAAGCTTCATAGTATTAAAAATAGAAAAAACATATGCTAAAGAACCTGATATGATATATCAGGGTTTTATAAAAGGAAAAGGTATTTTCTCAGTATAGTAGGAAGTTGAATATATGTAAGACTTGCACATTTAAAATTTCAATGGTGATAGTATATTCACATAAATGTCTTATTTCTGTTTTGAAATACTTATTTCTTTATGTTTCCAAATGTATAAATGCTGTCTATATCTGGAAGATGATCTAATAGTAGTTTTAAAACTTTTATACTTTTTTTTTTTTTGTTTAATGGCTGGCTCAGCCTGCCCTGAGGGTGGGGCTGGTGCAGCATGCGGTGCTGGGATCAAACCACAGTCCTTGCATTTGCCTAAGCTTTCCTAAGCAGGTACTTTAGACCGCTGAACCATCTCGCCAACCCTAAAATTTTTGTACTTTAAAGCAAAAAAAAAAAAAAAATGTTGAATCCTAGTAAATATTTATACAACAGCTTCAAGTTTGGTGTGTGTGTGGGGGGGTGAAGGGAGAATGAGAATTACAGCTACTTCAGAGATGAAAATGTCAAAGAATGTCACTGCATCTTCTCAAAATGAACCTTACTCCGGCTCTTTCTTTGCCGTCTCAGAATGGGATCTTTCCTACTTCTAGCCATCTGATAGAGTTTGAGAGAAGATGTACTAGCCACCAAGGTCCTTTATTTTGAGTATACCAAACAAATCAAGAAAGATAAGAAGTGAAAGGAAGATTTCCTTTACTATTTAAAATTCCCAGCTATTTATGAAACAGTTGTTTGATTAATGGCATTATGACTGAGTTAGGTTGAACTCTCCTAGTCCTTAGCTGCACAAGTTTGTAGTTCTAGCTGTGAGGTACCTTTTGTACATGGTCAACCACCTGGACCATTTCTTCAGAATATCCTGGATTTAGTGAAATTCCTGTATTCTTAAAACAAGTTGGACCTAAGGAAAGTTACTGGGTTATGGAGAAATATAGGAGAGGGAATGGGGGAAAGAGATATGTCTCTGTGTTTAGGTAGGATGATTTGGACAACTGTACTGTGCATTTGTGCTGGTCTTCGGTAAGAAGCAGTTAATGCTTCCATGGGTTTTATCTCCTATTTTCAATTATTTCTCCTTTTTCTCTTCTTAACTTCTTGTACATTTCATTTCTTTCTTTTTATTTTCTTTCTTCTTTGAATTTTACATGCATATATCTGATAAGATGAATAACTTGTTGGAAGACAACACTATGTACTACAACAAATACTGTGAAATCCATATTACTTTGTTAAGTGAAATTCTGTATCACTTGTAGCTTTTTCTGTTTTAATTATAATTTGTGCTCTCTTTAAAAAAAAATAAAAAAAATAATTTAAAAAACCTGGTGCTAAAGGGATGCAAAGAAGAACAGCTGCACAAAATCACACTTCTCATTATTTTAGAAGCATTTCTAAGACACTGGGGATTCTATTCTCCTTGCTGCCTGTGCCTTTAGGCACAGAAAAATAAATTAACTCTTTTTTTGTTAGCTTATTGTGTGGTTTAAATAAATGGATGAGGCAATACACTCAGTGCTGTCTAGCACATCGTGTTTGCTATCATTATTATTCAAATCAGTAACACTTAGTAAATTACTGCTCCTAACAGTAAGTGGACCTCTCAGCTCACATGTGCCAAGGCTTTGCGGACTCCTCCTGTGAAAAATACTTTTCGTGGATGTCTTAATTACTTTTTCCAAGGCTGAATAAAGTACCTGATCTCCAAAGTTGAAGGAGGAAAGGTTTATTGTGGCACCCACTTTGGAGAGATTTCAGTCCATCCTGAGCTGGCTAGAAAGCAGTATGGTATAGCACAGGGGTGTCACACAGGCGCAACAGTTCATGGCAGGCTGGAGACAACAAAAGCGACAAGTAGCCAGTGGAGACAACCCCTTTTCTGTCCCTTACATTCCATCCAGGATCCCCACCTTAGGGTACAAAGCATCACACCCAGGGTGAGGCACTCTTAATACTTCTCAGAACTATGCCAAGCCAATCAGCAGACTAATTTAGTAACCACACATACCAGATTTCAGTATCATGTACTTAATACTGACAACCCACTTCTGTATGCAGCTGCCTCTGAAAAGTTCTGCCTAAGGCTTTAGGAGGGTGGTGACATCTAGACATCTAGACACAAGCCGTAACACTAGAATTGTGGATTCCCATGTTGGAATAAATGTGCAACTTTCAAATTTGAGTGAAAGTAGAAATTAAGTGAACAATTCTGTAACGTCATGCACACTGGAATTTTGGTTCAGCCATCATTCCGAGCTCTTGTATATGAAGTGCTGGACAAGAAGTGTCATGTTTAATCTTATGAGTTAGAAGTTATCACTATTGTTTCCTCATGAGAAAACTGGGGCTTAGAAGATGACACAGTTTCTCCAGAACTGCCCATGTATGAAACAGAAGGGAAGCTGAGCTTGAACCTAGAACTTGCCATGCCATATCTGGCATTATTTTCACTCTGATGCAGCCTTGGCACAGACTGGCACCACTAGGCTAACCATTTCTGTTCTGGATCAAAAGCTCCCCTGCAGTTCTAGGATAGTGATCTTCGAGTTTTCTAGAATCCACTAGGGGTGAGGCAAAGCTATAGTCATTGAAGATAACGTCCGCTGCCTCGGTTAAGCATTCCTAATCAAAAATATGAAATCCAAACTGCTTCAAAGCAGGGAACTCTTTGAATGTCAACGTAATGCCACTAGTGAAACATTTCACACCTGAGTTCATACAACAGGCATCAGTAAAAAGGCAAGTGAACTGAAAATATTGCACGAAGCTACCTTTAGGCTATGTGTACAAGTATGGAAATGAATGACTGTCATATCTAATCTTGCATCCCACCCACAAGGTCTCATTATATGTATACAAATATTTCAAAATCTGCAAAAATAATCTAAATCAAAACACCAAAGAAGTTCTGTCTTGTGAGATTAGTTCCCAGGATATAAAATGACACATTCTATTCCATGAGAGATAATATTGAAATGCTACCACTTTTCCCCTAAATATTTCCTTTACCTGCTAGAAAATATTTTCAGAAACACTGAGGGTCGTGCAAATGCAGATGGCTTACTATGAAGAGCCCTACCTTGTTTCATTTGCAGTAAGAGCTAATTATTTTCACAACTTAGATTGTTAATATTCTTTGAACTGTTTATAGTTTACTCTTGCCTGTTGGCTTATTATTGTTATGCATTGCTTTTTGTTTATTCTGTATTTCATTTTGGTTTTGGTTCATAGGTTTTTATTCCACATTTTAAGTTGTTTGTTAAATGACGAAATTGGTTAGTGAAACTTACAAATCATTCCCTAAAACTACTTGCTTTCAGTGATTTGTGTAGGACTCATGTTATTATCTGGATTCTTTAATCACTGCTCATATAACTGGCAATATAAAATCTACCATCTCTGACTACCACTTAGTAGTGAATACTTTCAATATAACCCAATGAATGGTCTAGAAAATTAATCTAGTATTTAACCAATAAGGAAAATTTCAATGAGTTATGTCCAATATTTTGGAAAAACATGGTATGACTTTCTCTTTATGAAAGTATAAACACTTAAAGCATTTTTGATCATGAAATATTAACTTATTGTAAGTTAAAGATGATTAATTCTCTTGGAATCAATTTCTCTCACACTTTTACTTAAATTTTTGCAATTTTTCTGAAACATTGTTAGGATTATGCTTAACATACTGAGGACTTCACTGACATTTGACAAGTGGAGTTCATTATCCTATGGAGCTGATAGTAGCAGAAAGGGCCATTGAGAAAGAAAGAGATGGTGTATGCAATTGACTAACTGAGAAAAAAATGGACAGTTTGATCCATATTTTTTAATAGGTTAATGGTGCCATTTTTAAGGGTAAAATCTCTGGTATAATTGACAGACCTTGAATACAATTTCAATTCGCGTAATTGACTTTGAATATATATTAGATGCATTTTATTTCAGAACATCTGAATATTTTATTTTACATTTAAATAGTG
Source organism: Myocastor coypus (assembly GCA_004027025.1). NCBI lineage: Eukaryota > Metazoa > Chordata > Mammalia > Rodentia > Myocastoridae > Myocastor > Myocastor coypus. Next base: position 107,466 of record PVJA010001321.1, read on the forward strand.
TTATGGTTTGTGTCTAGGTGTCCCCCCAAAGCCTCCTGCAGTCACGGGGCTGCTTCTCAAATTTGTAATTGATTATTGGGGAAATGGGTGCTACATCTCCCCTGGGGCAGGTGATTTGCATTTCAATGTAAGGGAGGAAGAGCAGTTAGCTGCTGGAGCTGCTGCTATTTCTCCCTGTGCTCTTTTGCTCTCAGCTGCCACCATGGAAGGTTGCCCTCTGCCATGTGCCTCTCTGCCTTGGAGTCAGCTGAATGTGGACTGGAACCTCCAGTAGCTGTGAGCTCAATAAACCTTTCCTTCCCCCGTTTGGAGTGTCGGGTGTTTGTCGCAGCAACGACAGAGGAGTAAATAAGACAAGTCCAGAAAGATCTAATGACTTTCACTTTTTCCTGTTGAACTGAGCATAGGTGAGGGTCACCTGCAGGAGGTGGTATCACAGAACCAATGATATGGAAGAGTACTGCTATTAGGTAGGTCAGAGCTCAAACAAAGATTTTGAAAACATTATTTGAT
>PVJA010001321.1:108078-130455 GCA_004027025.1 Myocastor coypus
TTTTTTTTTTTTTTTTTTTTTTTTTTTTTTTTTTTTTTTTTTTTTTTTTTTTTTTTTTTTTTTTTTTTTTTTTTTTTTTTTTTTTTTTTTTTTTTTTTTTTTTTTTTTTTTTTTTTTTTTTTTTTTAGTTTCTTTTTAATTTTATTTTTAATTTTTTTTTTCTTGTTTCAGAACTTTTGTTTGTTTATTTATTTATTTTTATGGCCGGCTCAGCCTGCCCTGAGGGCAGGGCTGGCGCAACATGGGGTGCCGGGGATTGAACCACGGTCCCTGCAGCCACCTAAGCTTTCTTAAGCAGGCGATTTAGACCACTGAGCCATCCTGCCGGGCCCCCCCAGATTACAGTTTCATATGGTCTTTGCTAAGGGTGCTGTTTCTCAAGGCGTGTATTTGTATGTATGAGAGGAAGTAGAAACTAGGTCAGAAGTGTTGGTGTGGAAGGAGATCAGGCCTCTGATCCAGGGATTCTATGCCAAGGAGAAGGTCCACTGGTCCTAGGCAAGGCAGCTCTGGATTTCCAGTAAGTATTAATGGCCATTAGCTATTAATGCCACCATTAATACATTAGCCATTAGCAGTACCTCTAGGGGTCTGTATCTTCTTCTCATCCCCAAGTCCTGCTTTACACTACATTCTCATAACATCTCTTTGAATAGAGAAGTTTCTTTTCTCTCTCTCTCTCTCTCTTTCCCTCTTCAAAAAGAAGCAGCCAGATTAATGATGCCATATGCTTCTCTTGTGGGTCTCTCTTTTGAAGAATAATCCTCAAACTCTTCTTTGAAACCATTTGTGGTTTTATCACTGAAGGGAAAGGGCACGATTACTGTGGAGATGTATTAAGCCTGAATCTATAAAATAGCTGAATTTAACCTGTAATGAAACACTTATGTGAAACACTTTCCCTCCCCTAGAAGGAAACACCCAACAGAACCTATCTATACTCATAGCAGTGAAAACTCAGCATCAAAGGATACAGCATGGATAGATTAATCTATGTACTATGGAGAAATGTATGGGACACATGATAAAATGGTAAAAAGAGTGAATCCATATGCTCTCAAAAATAACAATGAAAAGTATCTGCTCATAATCTGGTAATATAATCGTTTGCATTGTGGCTGATAGTTATGTTGTTTATATAGATTCTCTGATGTCTTGAGTCCTTGCTGACTTTGAAGGGCTAGGGCCAAAATATTGGCAATCCTTGTAGTCCTTTTTTTTTTCTCTAATTTTTGATCTGCAAACTTATATTCTTAACCCTCCAGAAGAGAAGCTTCGTGATACTATTACTCTATAACATAAATACTTGAGCTTAATATCTCTGTCTTTCTGAGAATCAAACATCTTAGACTTAACTTGGAATTGTTATTTTTCCATCAATCATTAATATGCCAATAAATCTCTATAGAATGTGATAAAAGCCATTGCACATTTTTACACAGAAGTTTAGAAATCTAAGTATATGCAAAATTGTATCCATTCAATCCTATGACACCTTTCCAAGTCTGTTATTCTCATCTAGCACCCTTTTTTTTGTTTTCTTGTAAACTTACAAGTTTCAGTTATTTATGTTAACCCATGTTTCAAAAATGTTAAATGCAAACTTCCAGAAATAAACAATTTGTAAGTTTTAAACTGAAACTATCTGACATCTCCTATTATCCTCCTTTCTTCTAATTAGAATGCTAATAATCTCTTTGTATTGACACTATATTCTTATGTTCTTGCTTGTAGTCATTCAGCAGCCATTTTTGTTATCAGATTGACTGTCACTGCATCCCCGTGCTGGCATTCAGGTAAGCCTTATTTTGCTCAAGAATATGTCCAAAGTCCAAGAGCAATGATACTGGAAATTTCAGTATGTCCATGGACATTGACAGAGTGCTTCCTACAGTATATCCCTCAAAGAAAAAATTTCAACATAATAAAATTTTTAAATGCTAAGTTGTTACTAATACTGTATTGTTACTGTAATGCTATATTATACTGTTACTACATAATATAGTTATACTATACTATATCATACACTATTATAGTATTATATACAATGCTATATAATAAAGTTGTACAGTAAGAATTAGTCTTCTCTATTTTAAGTTGTTTAGAAGTAAAAAAAAATTATGGTAGTTTTGCTGATATACACCACAGTGCAGAAGCTGCAGCCACAGTGCATGATAAATACTTAAGACAAGTGAAACACTGACCTGTGGATAGAACACAAGAACAGAAAGTGTGTTCTGATTGATAGTAATAGGTTGTGCTGGAAATCAGGAAGCCTATAGGAAGACTGCAAGTAAGAGATGACTACACAGATTCAGGAATAGGTGTGGGCTGGAAAACACAGAAAGTACAGGAGAAGTTATCTCTACTGATGAAGAAACAGCTGTCACATTTCCAGCAGAGCTGTATACGTTGTTTGAAGAGCAAGAAGAGAATTGACAGCAAGACTTCAACTGTCAGGAAGCCAAGTTCCACTAGAAGGAAATACCCAACAGAATCCACACTCGTACCAGTGCAAACTCAGTACCAAAGGATATTGCATAGGACAGATTAATCTAGGTACTATGGGAAAATGGATGAGACCCACGGTAAAAAGGTAAGAAGAGTGAACCCATAGTTTCCCCAAAATATCAGTAAAAAGTACCTGCTCATAATCTGGCAGCACAATCCTTTGGAGTTATCTCATTTACACAATGGTTTTATAAGTGCTGCATTGAAGAGATACAAAGGTACTAACTGAGGGGAGAGTTAGAATTTAAAGTGCTATTAATAAATGACATATATGGGTAACCTGAAGCTACTTGCTAGGAAGAAGTAGATGTTGAGGTTGTGTTTTTTTCTCCAAATACAACCTTTAGCAGATTGGGTGTGGCTGTGCACACCTGTGATCCCAGCTCTTGGGAGGCTGTAAACAGGCAGATCACTATGAGTCCTATCTAGTAGTGAGACCCGGAACACTCTGTAGGCCCTTCCCTAAAAAATGTAAAACAAACAAACAAACCTTTAGCTCCTTGACTAGGGCATAACTTCATTTGACAAGGCAATACATACTTGCTTAATACTTTATTTAATTTTATAGCAATTGATGTCAATATAATATATCTAGATATTATACATTCCTGGAAATCATTAACTATCACTGATAAAAAGTAATTCAGAAAAGGTACAATGCAAGAATTAAAATGAAAAACTGTAAATGTTTGTTGGAAGAAATTATGAAGTCATAAATGTTTTTAAATAGTTCTGAGAAGTGATAAAGAAGTTAAGAAAACTGTGCACATAACTTTTATTATAGTGTATTGTTATAATTGCTCTATTTTACTATTGGTTGGTGGTCTCTTGCTGTTTGATGTTCATAAACATTATCATAGGTACATATATATATGGAAAATGTAATAGGGTTTCATGTTATCTGTGCTTTTAAGAGTCTCCTGGAAGTCTTGGATCATAATTTTCACTTATCACTGCAGAGTCAGAAGGAACAAACAAACAGAATGACAGTTGTTTCCGGGTGTGCTTTAGGGACCACTGACTTGAGTATGATATAGGGTGGACTCTAGAGGCATGCATGCCTTCTACATCTTGATTGGCAGTTGCGTTATACAGCTGTATCCATTGGTCAAATTTCAACAAATCCTTACAAAATTATTCCAATGAGGATAAGTGCAATAATTTCATAGCACTAGACAATGGAAAAGATTCAATACTTCATAAAACGTTCTCATGTGAACTTCTAACCAAATGCAAAGAGAGTGCAATAGCCAGAGAGAATGCTGGCAAGCACAAGGATCAGAGAGACTGCTTGGATGGATCAGAGAGACTCCAGGATCCATCTGCCTCATAGAATGACTTGGTCAGTGGACTATAAGCTTGTGTCTGAGTGAAGAATCAGACTTTCAGGAGACCATAAGAAAAAATGTCAGTGAAGTTCTTTACAGCCTACCTGCTACATTATCATGTCATAGTGTTAAACCAATTTCATTAGGTATGAGATTGATTGATTGATTTGGTACAGAGTTTTGCTATGTAGCTGTGACTCATAGTGATCCTTCTGTCTCATCCTTCTTAGGGCTTACAGATGTATGCCACCGTGCCTAGCTTCTGTGGCCTGCACAAGAGCACCTGCAATACAGGGCCAGTGAAGCATGTGGTGCCAGGACTGAACTCAGTTCCTTGCACTTGCCAAGCAGGCGCTTAAACTGCTAAGCTATCCCCCCAGCCCTAAAGCTTGCAATTTGAAGAGCACTTTATTGCTACTTAGCTGACTTGTCTTTATATGGCTCCAGGTATGCCCAGAGATAAATTTTCTGAGTGGTTGGCAGTGGCATCTTGCACAGTATATTTTATAGCAAAAGAAAAGGAGCTGTCAAAAATATTGAACTCTAGTTCGCAATCATGCATTCTGAAGTGCTTAAGCAGAAGTGAAAGGTTCTGTTTTCTAAAATGCATAATAATTTGGAGAGATTGATGAATCAGTGCTGAGTAAGTATATGGTGCGAAGTAATATTTTAATAGTAGAACTGAGGAGTCACTATGTTGGTGTTTATTTAGAATTCTTTTGGTTGTGTTCCATACATAGAAATTTTATAAGGTGTGAAAAAGTTAAAAATTGCAGTAACTCATCTAGTGTGCTGTACCTTACAGTTTTGGTCTTAGAAAATGGAATTTCCTAACAAAAGTGAGGAAATGAGAATCTTTTTTATTCTATTATTTTTTCCTCTCTTCATATTTTCTCTTTGCTTCCAGGTGCATATGAGCTACCTGCTCATCTTTAATCTTTTCCATTGAGGTTTCTTTCAAAATTCATCTTCTTTCCATACATTTTTTAAATGTTCTGATTTCTATAAAACCAGTAAACTGAATAGGCAATTTACATGAAGGTACTATAAATATATATATAAAAAAACTTTTAATGAGTTCTGCTTTCTGCAGTTGAATATTGCTGACAGCTATGTGGTTGTAAAATTGTTCATGAAATCCTCCATTTTCTTGAGGTAATTTCAGTTTAATTGTAGAAAAATATCTGTTCATGTGTGGGAGCAGTTTGTAATTTTATAAATGTCAAAATTAGTGGTATATTGTAGATGATTTTCATTCTGGAGAGGATAAGAATATATGAGAGAGGAAAGAAACAGTTTTGAGTTGAGAGTGGATGCTAAAGGATGAGTGAGCTCTTCACACACAAAGACAACATTTGAAGCAAGAACAAAATAAGAAATACACAGAGGTCTGTCAATAAGCTGGGTAGCATCTTTTTTAGAGTAATAGAGTTTCTGTGTAATAACAATGATTTTATAAATATTTTTTGGGAAAAATGTCTATATTTGAAGACAGATTATTCAGTATATCTCCAAGTGAACAGGAGAGATAGTGGCTTAAGTGCCTGCCTGGCAAGCACAAGGTCCCTGGTACTCCATACACATAAAAAAGTATCTATGTCAATATCCATGTCTATGACTATGTCCTTTTTTTTTTTTTTTTTTCAGGACCAGGGTTCGAACTCATGACCTTGTACTTGTCAGGCAGGCTCTTATGCCACGGAGCTATCTCCCTAGCCTCTACAGCAATAACTTTAAGAGCCCAATTTATGGGAATACAGAGAAGTTATTCATTTGGTAGAAGTACATAAATTTGCTTTTCTCAGCATACTTGGGATGAACTGGAGAGAATGTAAAAGTATGGGTGATATAAAATACGTAATTAAAAAAAACCATCTGATTAGAATATATGAAGTGCTTTCATGTTTTAAAATTTTTTCGTTATGACATGTCTGCCAAACACAATGATTACATGCAACATGGAAAATTCATAGCTGTACATAATATATCTTAATTCATTTTCTTTTGCTATTTCCCCCCCACTTTTCAAAAGCTTTCCCGCTCCTTATTTACAAAAGCCTTGTTTCCAGTTTTTCCTTCTGTTCTCTTTTTAATTTCTTTTCCCTTCCTTTCTTTCCTCCTGTCCCAATTTTTGATTCCTGAAGAAAAGAATAATCATCATTTTAAAGACCTCTCTGTATAGCTTCCGACATTGCCAGTTCTGTCAGTAACCCACTACTATTATAGAATATTGGGCTATGTGTGCAAACGCTTTCTCTTAGCTCAAGGAGAAGAAAGATTTGTACCAATATTGATTAGAAAAATTATGATGTCTGCATCCTGTACTCTAAACAACTACTACAAGGACAACAATATGCACTGTATTAATTATTGTGGCTTTACTACTAACGTGTTTTGAAACTATCTCAATGTTATTTCTTATTAAAAGCAATAAAAAAATAAAGGACCTCTCTCTAGTCATGAATACTGATGCTGAAGTTTGAGACCATGATGTTAAGTGAAATAAATCACACTTATGAGGTTAAATATCACTTAATTTCTCTTTTATGAAAAAAAATCTACAGTAAAAATAAATATACTTGAACCAAAAAGTTCAAGTTAACATCACTACATAGAAAATGATATTAATAATGAGAAAAGAAAAACTGTCTCAATGTGGATGAGGGAAAAACCTCACAAAGCAAGTTTAATAAATTTCAAAACAATAGTATGGAAAAATTCTTTGATTAAACTGTAAAATAAGAAAAAAATGAAAGACACCTTTAGTTCAATATTAAGACACACATACAAATCCAAGCACACATATACACAAGCACACAAAAAAGCAGCAACTTGTAAACATCTCTAAAGTCAGTGTACCTATGTTATAGAGTAATAGTATCACTAAGCTTTACTTCTGGAGGGTTAAGAATATAAGTTTACAGATCAAAAATTAGAGAGAAAAGAAGGGCTACAAGGATAGCCAATATTTTGGTCCTAGCTCTTCAAGATCAGTAATGACTCAGGACAGAAGAGAATCTGTGCTGTAACATCCTATAACTCAGTGGTTTCCCAAATTTTCTGCTCAAGAAGTTTAAGGGGCTACAGAGAAAAGGGATTTAAAATGTATAGTTCTGGTAAGGAGAGTCACCTAGGGAGAAAACATTCTCTCAGGCTTTCACAGAGAGGAAACTGGTCAAGCTATGGTCATGACTCATCCAGACAGTTGACCCTGACAACAGTGCTACAAAACACTGTTCATAGTTTCAAAGTTAATCCTGAGGGGATTTGACTGATCTTGGGGACACAAAAGTTAAGGGCTTTAACTTGCCCTTAACCATCCAGCAGTAAAGTTTAACCATGAGGCATAAAATGTAAGGCTAAATTAGTATGTTGCGCTGTAAAAGGTGTAAATCAATAGCTTCCAACATTGCCAGTTTTGCCAATAACCCACGGGGATTATGGAACGTTGGACTACTTATACAACTACTTTCTCTTAGTTCAATGAGAAGAAATTTTTTGTACCAATAACAATTAGAAAAATTATCCTGTCTACACCCTGTACTCAGTATAACTACTACAATGACAACAATATGCATTGTGTCAATTATTGGGAATATACTACTAACATGTTTTGAAACTGTCACATTGTTATTTCTTATTAAAAGTAATAACAACATAACTATAAAATAAAAAGAATAAAGTTGATGTAGACTCTAACCGAAAATTATAGAATTTCTGGAAAATAGTACTAATGAGAATATTTCATATAACAACCCTTAGATACACTGAAAGAAATAATTCATAGGCTTAGAAGAAATTCATAGGCTTAAACTTTTGCACAATAGCAGAAAAATGACCATTCATAATTAAACTTATGACTCTAGAGCTTATCAGTGATGATAAAATATCTTAGAAAAGAGTAGATAATTACAATATAAAAGTTAGTTTTGGTGAAGAGAAATTTAAATAAGTCACTGTCTTACCAAATGCAAAAGAAAAAGAAGAAGAAGAAGAAGCAAAAAGACAAAACTCTCCAAATTAACAAAGTATAAAAGCTCAGAGAAAAAGGAAAAATTTAAAAACTCAGTGGATACTACTTGATTTAGCTCACTGTATAACAGATACGATTTAAGAAAAACCCTGAAATCATTTCTAGAGGAATTTCTCAGCCCATTGTATCATCATATATATTTTATACAATCAACACTCTATTTGTAATAATTTAGATTTCTCTAGGGATTTTTTTTTTTTGCAATTACTAATAATGCTTCAGTAATTTCTCTTTTGTGTATTTATTTTGTTTATGTTGCGGCTAAAAATCTGTTGGGTTACTTATCCAAAGTAATGCACATGTAATTTTGTTAAACTTTATCAATTTGTCTATAGATTCATCTTCCCTTGATAGTCTATAAAAATGAACACTATGTTATTTTTGAAAGAAGTGGAACTTTCAAAATAAAGTGGGAATGTACACAAGAATAAATAGGACAACTTTGGTAAAGAAGAGCAATGAGGGTAGACTTACAATGTGTAAGCAATAATATCAATTTTGCTAATTAAATAAGTGTGGTTCATTGTGTGTGTTTGATTCAGTATGGTTCTGATAATTGGAACAGATTAGAGAAGAAATCACACAAATAAATATCCATTCATGTGGAAATTTAGCATATGGATATGGCTACCTTTATTATATTGGGAGAAATACGATATTCAGTAAGCTGTATGAATAACTGTCTAAAGAGAGTGATGGGTTCATACCTAGATATCACACATACTACCCAAATGTTTAGAATTGTTTGAAAATTATTTTAAAAATTATTGGAAAATTTCAAATTATATGTACACAAAATAAAAGAATTGACTAAATAATTTTTTAAGTGAGAAATTTTTTCTAATTAAAATATTATGCAGGGCCTGGCAGGATGGCTCAGTGGTCTAAAGCGCCTGCTTAGGAAAGCCTAGGCGGCTGCAGGGACCGCAGTTTCGATCCCCGGCACCACATACTGCGCCAGCCCTGCTCTCAGAGCAGGTTGAGCTGGCCACAAAAATAAATAAATAAACAAACAAAAGTTCTGAAAAAAGAAAATAAAATAAAAATTAAAAATTCTTTAAAAATATAAAATAAAATGTTATGGAGATGGTATAATGATATAAACTTAACATTTGAATTGTCCCCCAGTAGTAATGTAAATTGTGCCAAAATATAAGAGAAAAATTTGAAAAATGTATTAACTTCTCTTGTGTAATAAAATCTCCCAGAAGAACAGCAATTAGCCCTCATTTTCCACTGGAACAAGATGCTGTAAGTCTACCAGGTGTGCGTCTGGCATTGATTCTCACTGAGTTGGCATTGTTACTGCATGGTGATTGTACCAAATTGCCAAAAGTATTCATGATCAAACCTTGCGCTACTTCAATAGAGAAAAGGACGAGTAATGTATGTAGATAGTTCACAAGTTATAATGGAAATGGCTGTTTAACATGAGACCATTCTGAAACTCCTTTATAATGTGTTTTTGTCATAACCCATTTTTCATTAATCAAGTGAGCAAATTCTGAAAAGTTTGATATACTCTTGTACCAGGCTCTGGGGTCATCAGCTTTGTCATAGATTTCTGAATAAGGATAAATTCAATACTCTCTATGGACTACAATTTGCCAATACTTGTGAAATTTACAAAGACAAATGGAATTTGATGCATTCATTTGCCTCCTGGGCTATGAAACACATGAACACCTCAATCATGATTCATGAACAAAGCTGTTAATTGGAGAAATATTTTGGTTGGAAAATACTAGAAACCATTTAAATAGAACACCAATACTGGTGCTAGCAGAGCACTAGCCATAAATTCATTCAGTGTAATGACATGTGCTATGATTTTGATACGGTTTGCCCCACCAAGGTTCAGAAGTTAGAAGCTTATTCCTTAATGTTGACTGACGGCGGGCCTTTTAGGACCAGGAGGTGGAGGTGAAGAAGTCGTTGGGGGCCTTCTTCATGAATAGATTAGTATTTTTTTTTTTTTTTTTTTTTTCCAGAGACTAGATTAATTCTCTTAAGGCTGCAGCAGCTCCCATGGAAATGAGTCAGGTCTCATGGGGCTGTGCTAGTGACTAAGAATGGGTTGGTTGTGCAGCAGCTCAGCCTTTCCTGAGTCTCTCCCTCCAGGCTGTGCGTGCGCATCTCTCCTTCTACTTCCTGTGACACACAAGCTCTTCACCGGAAGCTGGGCAGATGGGCTGCCTTGCTCTGGGCTTTCCCTGCTTCTACAGCTGAGGGCCAAAAATAAACCTCCTTATAATATCAAACTCAGTTACAAGTTCTTTATTATGGTAACACCCAAACCACTACAACGATGCGCCGCTGTAAAATACGTGCGATGCCTCTGCATGATCACTTAGATACATTGCTATTTGAGAAAGGCAAGGCACAGAACAGCGCACACAGCATGCTGACATGAGGTAAAACTGACAGATAAATTTAAAAAAAATGAATTTGGTAGATTTATTAGCTTTAAGGAAACTTGGAAACATGCCAAATAATAATAGTGATAACCTGGTAAGGAAAGGTGGGGGTGGTGCGCGGGCGGGACCAACTGAGGACCAGAGGTCCTTCCTAGTTACAAGCATTTGCAATTTTGTTGTCATTTTAAAGCTGTGTGAAATTTATTAGATATTGAAAAATGGAAAGAAATCATAAGGAATAATAAATACAATAAAATCATAGGTAGGTATTTACAAGTAGGAAATTATATTTCACAGTGGGGTTATATTTTATTGGGCCTACTCATATGGTTAGTCCTACTTTTCATTTAAACTTTTCCAAGAAGAGTGAGGCTCTTCTTTTTCCTCTGATTATAGAAAAATTGTTTTGTAGAAACCATAGCGCTGTTATAGACTAGTGGAGCACACAATTTTCCTCCTTATGATAATCATTTCCTGGGAATACTTCAATTCTCCTTACTATTTTGGACATGTGCTCACTCCTTTCAATTAACTACAGATGCTGAGTATGAAGAATTGGTTTTCTTCTTTCCGTTTGCTACACATCACTTCAGGCAACCTCCCCTTCTTCTTGCCTATTGAACATCACCAATTGCTTATTGATCAGCTCATTGCTGATGGCCTTGGTGACCCTCCTGCTGTCTGATTCATAATCTGGAATTGGTGTTCTCCTTTAGTTCCTTGGCTGTGCTGAGAAAAGAAATTTTTTTTGACAGCTGTGGTTCTGGGATGCTTGATCATTTGAACTTATGTTTAGTGGGAAAACTCATTTATTTGGCCAAAACCAAGTGAAATAATGACTCAGCTGTTTTTCTCTCATTGCTGGGACAAAATATTAGACTCCAAAAATTAAAGAGAAAAAGTTTATTTGTCTCACAGTTGTAGAGGTTGTGGTCCATTCTTGGCTAGCTTCAGGGCAGAGTGGCACCTGGCAGAGGGCAGCAGTTAAAGGAGGCAGAAAACCACAAAACAGAGTAAGAAAAAAGTAAGGTGCAGTAGTGGAGAGCTACCCGCCTTGTATTGCATTCAGGCTATCTGCTCCAGGGTGGGTGTAACACTCATGCTCATAATCCTAGGATTGGATCATTAATCAATCACAAAGTCTAAAATTACTGCATGAAGCTTTCGGGGAACATCTGGACCAATCATGAGCAATAGCAATTGTACAGATAAGAGATACCTCACTTTTTAAGGTAAAAACTGTTATGACTCTCACCTTGATCAATTGGCCCTTAGTAGAATACGTGTTGAATATTTCATTCAAGTCTGATAGGCTTGGACCTTATTAACAATAATAATTATAAAAATAATTAGAATAAAAAGTAAATACTATGGTAAGTTGGTTTTTTGGATATTAATTTTATTCCATATTTAAGGAAGAAGATGGAAATCAATTTTTCTTCATGTTACACTTTAATTTTCCTAAATATATGTTTTACTGCTTTCAAGGAGAAATATAAACATCTGGGCAAGGACAGTCTTGGTATTTTCCTATATTCCCTAAGTTCTTCAGGAAAAACATTTCCTGAATGTAGGCTATAATTTCTTTCTTGCAAAGTTCCCTAGATCTCTAACCCTTATGATAGCTTAAAGTTAAACAACTTAATCATTTTATAATGCATGATGATCATCCTTTTAGACTCTAATTTCTGTGAGGCCACGATCATGTCTTTGGCCAACTTTTGTAAGCCAGTGGCAGCCACATCCCCTGGTACAAATTCCAGGCGTCAGTGCCCATACCATTGAATAGATGAATGGCTTCTCAAAGGCTTTTTGGAAGGGGCTTTGGATAATCATCTGGGCACCACTTTTATTTAAAGTTCCAATATCTGATCAGGCCCAAGAAGCCAATGTGAGGAATAAAAATTGATCGCACCGCTAAGTAGGAACATAATTATTTCTGATTTAATATCCTGTCGTACTTTATTACCACATTGGGAGCCTTTGAATTAACCGTCATAATAACAGCATCCCAAGAGCTACAAGGGCAAAATTTCAGCAACCCAAAAATAGGATATTGGTAGCAGGTAGATGGACATGAAACCAGAAGTCCTTATGCTTGAGAATGCCTCAGAATCCGCTAGAGAACTGTGAAATACACATTTCAGATTGATCTTTCTGTAGGCCTTCTGATTGTGTAGCTCTACAGTAGGTCCTGAGAAGCTGTAATTCTAACAGGTCAGATTGTGTCAGCATTGCTAGAGACCTAGTTACCTGCACTTTAAAAATAATTCCTTTTCCTTTGTGGTACTAGATATTGATATCAGAGTCATGCTTTCCAGGCAGGCAGAAAGTAATACTTTTACTTTACTACTTCCTATGTATTTTTATTGGGAAATGGAATAAATGTTTTTTCTGCTCCTTCCACCCTTCTTAAACTGTATCCTTAAGAATCGTGATTCCTGACAAAATTATGTGTTTTACAGTTTAGGCTTCTAATCTACTCAGCTGTTATATGAAGAATCCAGAATTGCTGAGTTCAGGAAATTACAGCATTCCAATTATTGAGTCATGTGAACAAATGGAATTATAGTGTTACGTCATCACTCATTGTTTTCTGGTCTACTAGAATGAGGAGTCCTCAACTCTCCTGCAAACAAGTGATGCAATCTTGGCTAAACTCCGTGCAGCTTCTAAAGGAGCACCTTAGGGAAGGAATGATACCAAATGCTCTCAGGCATGGTAGAATTTTATCCCCCATTGCCTTTTGTCTGTCCATGTGGTTCTTGCTTGTTACTATGAAACTAGCATTTAAAGAAAAATGGAAGAGGAGAAAAAGAGGAGAAATAGAGGGGAGAAGGGGAAGAGGTAAATGCAAGAGGGAAGACCAGAGATGAAATAATGTGTAATTATTTGAATTATCACCAAAAGATGCAACTAGGAAGTAACAACAGAGAAAATTTAAACAAATGTATAAAAAGATATTCAACCTCACTAACAATGTGAATGCAATCCTAGAAATTATAAAGTACAAAGTTTTACTTAATAAATGATCATTATCTTTATTTTTAAAAATATTATTTTAATAAGAAATAACAGACAGTCTCAAAACACATTAGTAGTACAGGTGCAATAAGTAATATAAGTCTCCTCGTAGTTATTCAGAGTACATGATGCAGACATGAAAATTTTCCTAATCACAACTAGTAGAAAAATTTTTTCTTACTGAACTAAAAGAAAGTAGTTGTATATATAGTCCAATATTCCATAATAATAGTGGGTTATTGGCAGAATTGGCAATGTCAGAAGCTGTTGATTTAAGCCTTTTACAGCTCAGCATACTAAACTACCTTTACTTTTATTTTATTTTTTATTATGTTCAGCTCAGCTGGCCTGGAGGTGGGGCTAGCACAGCATGTGGTGCTGGGGATGGAACTGTGGCCCGTGCAGTTGCCTAACCTTGCCTAGGCAGGTGGTTCAGACCTCTAAGCCATCTTGCTGGACCCTCTAGCTTTACTTTTTATAGCTCGTGGTTAAACTTTTCTGCTGGGTGGTTAAGGGAAAGTTAAAGCAAGACCTGTATAGCAAAACATGTAACTTTAGTATTTCACAAGGTCAGTCAAATGCCCTCAGGATTTACCTTGAAACCATGTACAGCGCTTTGTAAAACTGTTGTCACTGTCAGCACCTGGATGAGTCATGGCCATTGCTTGACCAGTTTGCACTCTGCAAAAGCCCGAAAGAATGTATTCTCTCTTGGTGACTCTCTTTAGGCACACTATACATCATCGATCCCTTTCCTCTGTGGCCGCATATTCTCCTTGACCTGAAAATTTGGGACTCCACTGAGTTATAGGATGTTGCAGTGCAGGTTCTTTTATGACCTGAGTCCTCATTGACCTTGAAGGGTTATGGCCAAAATATTTGCTACCCTTGTAGTCCTCTTTTTTTCTCTAATCTTCTGGTGTGTAAACTTTTGCTCTTAACTACCCAGAAGAGGAGGTTAATGATACTATCACTGTATAACATAGGTACTTGAGCTTACCATCACTGTCTTTTTGAATACCAAATGTCTTAGACTTAACATGGGATCAGTATTTTCCATCAGCCATTGATATTCTAATAAATCTACATACAATGTGATAAAAATATTTATGTCTAGTTGTCCCCCCAAAGCCTCATGTAGCCATTGGGTGGATACTTCTATAGATTGAGACTTGACTCATGAGTCACTGGGATTATGTGTTTTAGTACTGATGAGATTATCAGTTTGAGTAGGGCTGGGACTATGGGTATGGTCTAGGGTGAATATCCTAAGGCAGAGAGCCTGATGGGAATGTAAAGAGAGACAGAGAGACAGACTAGAGCTGTTGCTCTCTGCTGCCCTGTTTGGTTGGTTACCTCTGCCACCATTTTGTTGCTGTTCCACCACCAATGACCTGGATGTTCTCTGCCCTGTTCCACTCAGCCTTGGGCCAGCCAAATATGGACTGAAGCCTCCACGAACTGTGAGCTAAATAAACCTTTCCTTCCTTCATTTTGAGTGTCGAATATTTGTCCCAGCAACGAGTAAAAAGTAAGACACATTTTTTACACAGAAATTTAGAAATCTAAACATATACAAGAGTGTAGCAGGTCAATCTTAAGGCATTTTTCCTTGTCTCCTATTCTCTTTTAGTATCCTTTTTCACTTTCTTATAAAGATACATTAGAAGCAGCACCCATCCTAAATGATAGGCATTCCAAGCATAGTTTTAGTGTTACACATTGCTATCCTCAGTGTCAAAAACCTATTGGAGATTCTTAAGACCATTGTCTAATTCATCCTGTGGATATAAGTGCATGGTTTTGCCCCTGCCATGTTTCCTATCTTTTCTGCTTATGGTCTCTTCATTGTTTAAACCTTAAGTTGTTAATTTCCATTCAGCTTTGTTATCCCTTTCATTTTTATTTCTTTTACTGAGTTCTTACACTAGGGAGCTATACAGTATTTACACATTGTAGGTCTGGTTTATTTCACTTATGAGTAAATGTTTAAGATATATCCACTTATATGCAAAGTTTTTAAGTTTTTCATTCTTTATAGCTGAAGAAATGCTCCACATCACTAGCCATCTGTACAGTGGTTGTTTCCAAGATTTGGCTATCACAAATTGTGCTGCTATAAACATAGGTGAACTGATATCACTATCATATGATGTTTTCAGTTCTTCTGGGAAAATTACCAGTAGGGGGATAGATGAATTGAATGAGAATTCCAGTTCTAGTTTTTTAAGGAGTCTCCACACTGATTTCCATAATGGTTGTACCAGTCTGCATTCCCACCAGTAGTGAAGAAATGCTCCTTTCCCCCCAAGCCTTATCAACATTTGCTGTTGGTTGATTTCTTTATGATAGCCATTCTTTCTGGGGTGAACAGGTATAAATTATAAATTAGAGATTTTATGTGATGCAATGAGGCAAAAAAGGGGTGGTGCTGAGAAGTTTGATGAACAAGATTAAGGGGCAAATGAATTAACTGGGGTAAAGTATTCCACGATGACAAAAAGAAATGCAATGTGTAGTTTTGTATTGCAGTTGTAAGATACTTTGTGTGTCAGATACGTAGGGTCAAGTGGGTGTCAAAGTGGAAAAATATGAGCCTGGCCCTGCCTTGCTTCCTGACATCTCATTTTTTTTTACAAGATATTTCCCAGTTTCACTGGTTCCTGTGGGAACCCATAGAAATAGGTAGATAGGATACCAGTTATACTAAATATTATAACTAATATTCATTATAAAGAACAAATTATATGACACATTAAACAAAAATTTCAGAACTATGATAATGTTAAGATATTAAAATATATCACTCTTACTCCAAATCAAGTAGATAAACATTAGTGAAAAGCTGGAAAACAACATAATAGAACCCATGTTGTTGACTTTATTTACATTTCTAAATGTTCCCTTTATTACACACGTATTATTTCTTCTGAAATAACATAGACTAGTTAAAAATAATAATCAAAGCAGAAGAAAATAGATATGATCATGACTTAGGTCTCCTTATTTCTAATCTCTGAGTTTCCACTTTGTGCTCTTGACTTATATAGGTGATTTCTTCATCAAATATTATTAAAGAGTAAGTGTATTTCATCAATATTTTAAATATTTTTATTATAATATTTTTTGTAAGTGAACAACATGATATATTTTCTGTATTTTTGGTGTTCAACTATATATATATATATGTTTGGCTATTTGAAAATGGCAAGTGAGTATCCTGCAAATGATTAATGAGATGAAATGAGGACAGAGGCACGTGGTAAGCTAACTAAAATAACGCGAGTGTTAATGCTGTGTGCGAAGTATTCTGATATGGCTTTTTTGCGTCTAGCCTCACCGACAAGATAATACAGCCAGATATGCTTTCCTCATTGATATGGTAGTATTGCCTACTGCCCTACTTAAGTTCATTTTTAATGAGATGATAAGGAGAATATCTTTTTACAATATCACCTATCAAAATCATGAATTTAGTTTGATTATTTGACTGTGTATAGCATTTTACCTAATTTTAAAGACATTTATCATTATCTTCTCATAAGTAGACATTTCTTCTGTTATTCTTTTGCTAGGCAGGAGAGTTTGAATTTGTTATTTCTCTTTCAAGTGATAGAATTTATTGGTTTCAAAGTTAAAGCTCAAAGTCAGGGCCACATGCTGATGAACTAGTGCCACTGGGCTACATGCTCAACTCACTGATACTCTTTACAAACCAAAACTTAAACTGAAAACATGTAGTCATATACTGAACTATCATGCATATTATGACCATAATAGTTATTTTTGATGACAAATGTATTTCTCTGAGAGATGGATTTTAAGTGATAAGTACATTTTGATTAACTATTAAGCTGAGAATAAAATAATAGTGTATACTCCAGTTTTTCAATTTTATCTTTTAAACAACATAGAGCTCTGTGATATTTATGAAGACAAATATTTATTATTGAATTGAATTATATTTATTCTTTATATATTTGTCATTATGACAAACTTTTTTATTAAAACATGGAACAATACATGTTTCCTGGATTAGACATTCCAATATATTAATTCTTGATAAACAGAAGGTGATAATAATTGCACAGAAATATTTTCTATAATGTAACCATTTTCAAATTATCACTGTTATGTTTATTTTGTAGTATTTCATCATAGGCAAGATAAAAAGTTACATTAAATAAGTGCTGCACATTATAATTGTGGTTTTCTCTTAATTGTATAATTTTGAAAAACACAAAATAGTTTCATTATTCAAATATATGGTAATAGAAAATATTAGTAGCTTTTGTTGTTTTGTTCTCATGCATATTTTGGAGGGGATCCAACAAAGCCATATGCCTCACCACTGAACCACACCTCTAGTCCTTCCATGGTAGATTTTATTCTCTTGGTAGACTGAAAACTGAATTTGAACAAACATAACATTTTGTTTTACTCTTCTTTGTAGTCAGGATACTCTGAATAATATCATAAATGAGTTGGGAATATGGTAAGTATTTGGCAAAGGAACTTATTCCTCATGTTGATTGCTTTCTATGGAACTTTTGACTCCTGCTCTTGCCAGGTAATAGTGTATTTTTTTTTCTTCTCATATTTGGGAGGTTTCCTGCTATTACTGCTGCCCATATTCTTTTTATATCACTTGCATTGACTCCTTCTTTCTTGTTGATGCCTATTAATCTCAAGTTGTTCATTTTTGCATCGTCTTGCAGATGTGGAATTATTTTTTCCTGTATGCTTGTTGTTTTTAAGAGATCTTTTCTTGCCTTTTCACTAGTTGCAACTGTGTCTTCAAAATCTGAAATTCTATCTTCACATGTTCGTATGGTGTTGCCAGATTGTGATCGAGATTTTATTGTACGCTATATCTCTTTGAAACTGCTTCATGCGATCTATTTGTTTCCTATATTGCTCATTCAAAGATTCCATCATTCTTCTATTCTCTAATTTTTTTTATCAATGTCTTCTTTAGAAACACTTATTAATTCATTCATTATAGTTATCCTTTCTTTTTTTACTTCAGAGATTATTTCTAATCTGATTTCTTCTCTACCTTTCTGTGGTTGTTCCTTTACTCTAGATGCATTTTTGTTTTTACTTTAGCAGTTATTTCTGATCTGATTTCCTCTATACACGTCTGCATTTGTTTCTTTACTTAAGATGCTATTAATTCCGAGGTTTCAGCTGTGTGATTCCCAATTTCTTCGTGTCCCCTCTATTTATTCTGGGTGCACTTGGGGCCTCAGATTGTATCTTGCTCCTTCTCTTTGTCATTTTGTATAGCACTGTCCTTTGCCCCTTGGTGTAGAGCTCTGTTGCAATTAGGTGGTTAGGACTTACTGAAATTCACGTCCGGATCAATCAAGTTGGAACTTGTCCAGATGTGCTGGCTGGATCTTGCTTCTTTTCTCTGCTTCTTCCTGCTGTTGCTTATGGAAGTGAGCCTGCTGTGTTCCACGAGAAAGATGTTCAGCTGGGAGGGTCTGAACCCAGGGTCTCTGCAGGGAATTTTGCTGCAGGGCTCCACAGGAGATGCCAGTTCTGGGGTCTGCAAAAGTATCTACAAGCACCTTTCTTTGGACTCTGGGCAGGGAAGTATCCAGAGGGCATGGGCAGGTGGAAATATCCCATCTACAAACACGTGCCAGCATCTGGGTTCTGGGAGGGTGGTGATCTGGTGTGGAGAGGCAAGCAGGAAGGTCCCTACCTACTGTGTGGGCTGGGGTGGCTCTGGTGTCCTCCTTCTTCTCCTTCTTCTTCTTCTGAAAAAAAAAAAACAAAAATGATACAGATTTCAAGAGAAGATTATAGAGATGATAGAAAATTAACAATGGTTATTGTGTTGCAAATTGTTATCTTCAAGGTAGTTTCTCATATTATTACACACAGGCATGCAAAACTGATAAAATAGTGTAAGCACTGTTCCTTTGAGTGAACTGATAGAAATTAGTTGTACAATTATCTTAGCTGTCTTGGGTATATTTACAAATCTTTCTTTCTCCTTTCCTACTTTTCTGCATTCCACCATCCTTTACTCCAATTTTGCATGCTTATATCTGGCAATTTGCATATCTAATTTGAAGACAGCATTGTGAAATACCAGTACTGTCAAATTCAATTGCTTTGTTTAGTGAAATTCTGTACCTTTAAAAATTTTTACTTTTTGTTACTATTTTGCATTGTCTTTTAAAAACATATTATATATATATATATATTTATATTTATATATATATATATATTAAAAAATTAGGTCCCTAATATTCAAAGACTCAATCCAAAAATGGATCTTTGAGGTAAACACACATTTCTTAGATGAATTAATTTAAGTGCCCAAGTAATTGTGCATTCTTATTATTTCTATATTTTTAAAAAATTGCAATGGCAGTATTGAATTTTTCCAGATATTTATTTTTAAAGATATTTTATCACCAGATACATTATTTCATTTTAATTATTTCTTTCTACCCCTTCTTTAATTTATAAGCAGAAGTTTTGTCACTTTCTGTTTTCTTTGGTTACTGAAGCTTTTTTGGAAACCAACTAGATTTACCAGTAATAGCAGTGCTTTAAGCTATGACCAGTCAGAAAGCTAACTAATCATCTAAGTTTTTAATGACATTTATATTTATCTAAGAAGCCAATATATAAAATACTGTTAGGAATCACACATTCTTCAGCAAATATCAAAAATTCCCAAGAGGACCGGGGATATAATAGCTCAGAGGCATAAACAAATGCCAGGTAAGCCCAAACTCCCCTGTTTGCTCCCCAGTACCACAAAACACAACACAAAACAAGAAACCTAGATACTTGTTGAAGAAACTTTGACATTTAATAATTCATTAGGTTTTTGGAAAGGCTCAGTCACACAGTTCATGCCTTTCATTATGAGCCTGGCACATTTTGGTGATTTCCAACCTCCCTGCCTTTTGCTGTGCTTCTCAGTATAAAACCAGCGGAGAGTGTTGGCCCAACCCAGGCCTCCAATTGACTTTACTTCTTTATGCAGACTTCAGTTTGGTTCTTCGAGAGGATTTCAGCAATTTGGTAGAGTTCAGACTGTTGTCTGAAATCTATGTGCGCTTCCCTACACTCGCATGTACGTCAGCATAGTTTATGACATGCATTGGCAGTTACTTCCTTGTTTTGCTTAAAATGAAGTTGTTTTAAAATAGTCTTTTATTATTTAAACGTTGCTTTTAAATTAAAAAAAATTAAAATTCTGAGAATAAAATGATTTTACTGAGGATAAAATGGATTTTACTCCTACTTTTAGCTGAGAATAGGTAAAGCAATATGATGCACAAGCATATTTTATGTTATAGAGTTATAATTTGGATTAACAGAGAAGACCTGGGGAGCCTAAGAGATAATTGTATCAGTGAGTAACCACAAAGTGAGTAAACTGGCAAAAATTATTTATGAATAGCATTCCTGAGGCACAGAGTAGAGGGCTTCGTGGGATCTTGCGGGGTGGATTTAAACATTGCTATTTTAGATGACCATGAGGTGCTACCTCAGCACTTTAATGCTATTAATTCAAAGCATTTTTCTGCAAAGGACTTGAGTGCAAAGGATTTCTAGGCTCCTAAATGAATGATTCAGAGTAGTTGAATAAAACACATTTTCTCTGTTGCAATTTTCAGCAGAAATCCAGAAAGGTGTACATATTGTTATGTAAACTGTGTTATCATTGAAAACTAATCACGGTAAGAGGAATATTTTCAGGTAGCTTTTATAGATGTAAATGCTGCTTTGACCTTTAAAGTCATATATAAATATTATGCAGATTATAATTATGCTTGGTAGCCTAGATCATTTGAAGACTCTTTTAAAGAAATTTCTGCCTGAGGTTTTTTTTTTTTTTTCTTTTTTTCTTTTTAGGGAAAGATCTACTGGGTGTTCAGGGTCTCACTATTAGATTGGACTCATAGAGACTGGCTTATTTACAGCCTCCCAAGAGCTGGGATTACAGGTGCGCCACCATGCCCAGTCTGAATTGCTGTCTCAGCACGTCCTGGGTGGCGGGGCCAGCACAGGAGGCTCGGGGATTGAGTCTCTGGCCCCTGTGTCTGTCTGTCTGATATTTTAATTAGCAAAGCCAATCTATATTATAATACCAATTTCATATGGACATATTTAAATAGGCTTTCTTGTAAAATTTAAAGAGAGTTCAAAGGGAAAATACAGGGGGTTGGGGTTGTATCCTTGTGGTGAGCAAAACGAATGTGTGAAGTTCAATCTCATGCACCTTTACTCTACAAAGAATAGTTCCCCTCACTGCTTTTGTGTAGGTAAGGAAATGGGGCAGGATATAAGCCTATTCTCAAGCTGTTCATGGGATTTGAATACAGTTCTCTGTAAACATTCATTCAGCATAATGTTTCCGGAACTGTGAGGTCATCATTTTGAATTTGTACCTCATGCGTATCCTCAGCAATTGTGTGTGTGTGTGTGTGTGTGTGTGTGTGTGTGTAACTGAGGATTGAACTCAGGCCCTTGCCCTTGCCAGGCAAGCACTTATTCTACTGAGTTATCTCCCCAGCCCTCAGCATTTATTTTCCTGCAAATGATAATTCACATGCTTCTGCTGCACTGAATGAGATAACATTGTTGTTTTGTTCATGGAAATGCAATTGTACAGCTAATTTACTGATGTGCTAATTGATATTCCCATTGATGAGCTCAGGAATGTTGTGGTTTCTTAAATTACTCCTACCTTGAAATGTGTACTTTTAATTGAAAACTTTGAAGCATACAATGGCATTAGTCCTGGGGTTTGTTGCCAAATACAGTAGGCAGCACACTCATAATTATTTTGTAAATTATCAGCTATGCTTGAGCAGAAAATGTCAAATGGGTAACAATTATTTCAGTGCTCCCCATGGTTTAGCAGACAGGAAGATCTCACCCTCTCCCTCCTTTTCCCTTTCTTCCCCTCCCTTACCTTCCCCTCCCCTCTGCCTGCCTGTCTGTCTGTCTGTCTCTCCCTCTCCCTCTCCCTCCTACTCCCTCTGCCTCTCCCTCTCCCTCTCTCCCTCTCCCTCCCTCTCCTTCC
>PVJA010001322.1:0-35358 GCA_004027025.1 Myocastor coypus
TGTGTGTGTGTGTGTGTGGTTTCTGTTGCCCAGGCAGCTTGCACACACCCATCCCCTCTCATCTGTGCTTTGTCTTTGTTTTTTTCTTTTAGCGGTGGTGGGGGGGCGGCGTCTGAGAAATCTAACATGTTCCGGGCAGCTATTAATGAGTCTACATTGATTTCCGAGCCTTATTGCCCAACAAAATACCCTCTGATCCCTCTCCTTTTCTCTAGCTCTGTGGCACACATTTATTTGGAAAAGGTCAGTTATGAGTTTGAATTTATGAGGATTATAAAATCACAAATTGTGTTAGGAGGACACGGGGTCAAGCCGTTAAGGAGACTGTTCATAAGTGGTCTTAGGGTTTCCAGTAATGATCTAGCTAGCAAAACCCCCTGCATAGGAAAAGATGGCCTTTCTATGCCAAATAAAGTGCAGGCCTCTGGTCTTACTTACTTACTTACTTACTTACTTATTTATTTATTTATTTCCCCTTTAAATGTTGCCTAGAAATGTGTAGAGTTGTTACAGAAGGCAGAGTTGTAAAGAACCCTATTGGTATGATGAGGTCTCTTGATCAGCAAGGACAGGTTGCCTCTTTTGAGGGTGCTGGCATGTCTTGTAGAGTGGCAAAGCATGCCCTCACATAGTCCAGCCAAGCTTGCCCAGGGGTCCATGGCCAGGACTGTGGTGTCTCTCTGGATAAGCCTGGTCCAAATTAGATGCTCAGCAAACCATTGCATCCAAGCTGTGATTAGGCTAATAAAACGTCGAAGAGATGAGAAAAAGCTTTCACGGGTGGAAGTCATTCTGTCAGGGTTGTCCATTTCCTTTGAATAAAAACGAGATGATTAGAGCTCCTTATTCCAGCAAGTCATTATTTGGGATGTTTGAGGATCACTTATACCTGTGCTTCTCCAGGAGTAATTTTGGCTACCAGTACACATTTTGAGAGGGGAGGTACTGGCATCTAGCGGGTGGAGGCCAGGGATGTCACTAACTCTGACAACGCCCCGACAAGGCCCATGTGAAGAGTTTCCCTGCCCTGCATGTTGGTAGTGGCCAGACTGGGAAACTCCTGTTTACTCTGAGTGTGGTGACAGCAGCTCTTCCACATGCCTTTGTTCAACCAATAGGGCAATGTCAAAACCCTCCGTTGTGCTATTTTGGGGGTGCCATGTGTGTAATATACTTTGTATGCATTTTCCATGTTCTCTGTGGTTGGCAGTGTGCAGTAGAATGAAATGCAAACACTGACCCCACAGTATGTCCCTGAACCACCTCAGGCTCCACTGTGACAGTGGAGTTCTCCAGTGTGTTCAGTCACTTAGTATCGAAGCCTCCTAGATCCAAAGAGCAGTAGCCCAGGTTAGGGAGGGCAGTGCGTTTTCAGCCACATCTAAATTTTGAAGTGACCTGAACATCAATGAAAGACCTTCTTTTTTGTTATTTAAGAAATTAAATCATTTGAAACTGCTAGCCTACACTAAATATAAGTCTGAGATCATATTCAAATGGGTATTGGTGATAACTTTGGGGAAGTGGAATCTTTCCCTGAAATTGCTCTCAAATGACTGCCAGGCAGTGCATATAAATTATGATCTTCTTTCTCAGCTGTCAGATATTCGATTTTGCGTGTTCTGTGCTACCCAGTTATGTTTATGTATCTGTGCAATTCAGATCATCAATATAGTGCTGGGAAGGTTACCGAACATGGTCTGTTGGCAAACCCAAAGACTTCCTGGTATTGTCTTTTTATTTTTTTAATGAGAGTGAATTAGTAACAGTTATTGACTGATGCCTTTGCCCCTTCCAGGTCTACAGGCTGATGTAGTGATTTTCCTGTATCCTAGACTTGGGATTCCTGAGTATATTTTTAAAGCAATAGGTGCTCTGCTCATTTTGACTTCACCCCCCTGACCGCTTTCTGAGGCCCTGCCTTCACCATAGCCTGAGTGGCCTGGGTGATCTGCATGTTGGATGCCATGTTTTTCAGGTTTTCATGTATGTTCCAGGCAAATTTTTCATGGCATCATTGTCTATAATTCCTCTTTGCTTTGCAGATTTATTATAGCATAATAGCCTAAAGATATTTTCTAAAAGTTAGTTGTTTTTGTCTGTGATAAAAAATATTAACACAAGTTGCCTTAGGAAAGTACTAAATAACAGCAATGGTGAGAAAAAAAAAGCTCCCACAATCCTCCTATTGACATCCTGATGTATATTTTTGCAGTTTTTAAAAATGCATTTGTGTATATACATTCACATAGAAACATGTGCACATGTAAAACTTTTATTTGACATCACACTATACTTTCTGTCTTGTAGCTTATTTTCACTGAACATATCATGTAACACATTTTAACAAGGAATGCTGAGGCCTAAGTTACCACACATAGAGCTTGTATTTATTGATCTCATAAACGTGTTGACTCAGCAGTGGATTGACAGAACTCCTATGCCGACTTGCTTGGTGTTTTTGTCCTCTGTGGTTCAAGTAATGCTCCAGGAATGCCGCCTCTCAAGACTGTGTTCCTACGTGCTGTGAAGTTCAGGATTTTGACGAGTTTCTCTATGATTTAAGAATGAGTCATGATTTTCAGTGGAATATCAAGATGTAGTAACAGGAAGTGGAGGGTACTACACACCAACCTAGAATGTTGCATGGTTAAAGAAGAGAAACCAGGTTAAACTGAGAATACACCTTGACATTGCTACACTATGAAGGGAGACAAAGGTGTATTTTGTGCTCTTAGCTGTGGTTTATTCCTGTTTCATTTTATATCAGTACAGCTTCCAAATTTTGAAATTGGTATTTTAAATTGATTTCTTGCTCGAGATTGCTACTGCCCATGGCCTCTTTGCATTGTGATCAGTTAGCATTTTGATTAGACCTTGAAAACCCTGGTTTTGCTACTTATAATGCAGCCCTAGTAAACTGGGATTATCTCTACTTTTTTTTAACTGTCCACTAATAAATCCTAAAGGCCTTAAAAATAGTAGATTATTCAGTCTCCTATGAAACTATTCTTTGCAAAACTTTGTCACCTTCATGGAGACAAAAGACTTTTTCTTTTGTCAACTGAAGGTAGTCTTTCATTTATTACTAGACATTTCCATATAGATGAACAGTTTTCAAGTAAATTTCAACTTGGTCATTTTGGTAAACTGTGATTTAGTTTGAATTGCCACAGGAATAAATGTTATGGCTACTTTATTGATGTGTTGATTTAAGTTTCTTGGAAAGTAATTATTAAGTTATTTACAAGTTAGAATTGCTTTATAACTTGGCTGAAACATTTATTTGTGTATTTTTAAATTAAAATGATGACTGTGTCAGTATATTCTAATTTAAATTGGACTAAGATGAATTTATTCATGTAATCAAAAACAGGGTAAACAACAGAATCAAAGGCTCAGAGTATCATAAATATTTTTAAAGCTGTTATATCTGATAACAGTCCTTAATTATATGTGTGTGATGGGATGAATATAAAACACATACTTGTTAATCTTATAATGGGTGAGATTAGGCACCAAGCAATAGAACTTAAAAAAAGAAAAAAAAGGCCCATGATATCTTTTTCAGTTCCTTTTTAAAAAAAGATTTAGGCATAATTAAAATACAATGTTACTATATATGCATGTATCTCTCCCTTCCAAAAGAGAAAATTTCCAGCACTTTAAAATATTCTCCAGATTTTTAAAAATTTGACTACAACAATTTCATGATTTTATCATGTTAATTCTTAGACCCCATAATATCTTGATGACAATATGCTGTAATATATTGTAGTTATTATTTTTATTAGAATCTGAAAGTTTACTTTTCATGAAATAAAAATTAAATAGGCCCCTACACATACACTATATACTATGGTGTGTATATTTTCTTGTTATGAAATAATAAGAAAACTCCTCCATATCGTTTGATACCCCCAACAAGGGTAATCAGAGGCAATGGGTGTCCAGTAGGGAACTGTACATTCCATTGAAGCTAAGGAGATTTCTAGCACAGTAACCTTCCTGGGCCTCGGTTTCCTCAGCTGAGTGGTAACATGACTGAGGTAAAGGAGCTGCTTTAGCCCCTTTCAGGTATGAAGTCCTATTTGTGTACTTGCATTTTGAAGTAGCTAGCTTTCTCCAAGATGTAAAGGTGAAGTGCACATTCTTACTGTTGTCCCCAGCTCCAAGCTAGGAAGTGTGTATGGGTGTTTTACAGTGGGAAAAGGAATTTCCCTGAGAGTTTCACCTTCCATTTCATCTTGATCTTTGCTGCATATAAAAGATCGGGCTGAAGCCAGTGTCACTTGGCTGCCTTCTTTTGTCCTCCTTTGAGGTTTGTGACAGCAGGACTCACTCCGGAGGACCCTCTCAGCCTCCTCATTCTTGGGAGCCAGAGAGGCCTCTGGCCCAGGTAAGGCTTCCCTTGTGTGGAAGTCCCTGCTCCTCTCTCTGGTCGCCTGGGGACCCCACTCACACTCTCTCTGCCACAGCGCATCTCCAGGACTCCCCATTCCCTCTCCCCCGGCCCCTTTTCCATCAGAAGCTAGAGCCGTCATTTCTCAGTATACTTCTGACTCAACACCCTTCTCCTGACATTTTTTCAGCCCAGGGGAAAGTCCTAAATACTTAACTCAAGCTTCAGACTGTGGTTTTGGGCGGCCATAGTGCCTCTCCTCGGTCCCTGGGGTGCTCACGGTGCCCTCTGCCACTGGACCTTGTCAAGGCCCTTTCCCTCCCCCCACCCCGGGCTTCCCTCCCCTGGCGTTGGCCACTTCTGCTGTGCCCAGCCAGTTTGCTCTCTCTTAGCCACTCCCTGTCATCCTCTGAGGAAACCTTTGCTGTCCCCAGGATACATATCCCACAGTCCTTCATTCTGGCCCCCAGGGCCCTTGCTGCAGGCTTTACTTACAGGTTTCTTCATTACCCAGTCTTCCCTCATTCTCACTGTTAGACATGGTAACCAGACAGAGTTAGCTATGTGTTTCCGGAAATAGGGCTGTTGTCTGTTGTTGTTCATTAATACTTTTCATCCGAATTCATGGGATAGACAGCATGGTGTCTCATCTTTTCTGAATTCACTGTCCAAACCGTTGAATCCATGAGATCTGGATCATGAGGGATCCCTATATTGTGACATGTGTCACATTTGTGGTGCTCCTCAGGCTACGAACTTATAGGTCCCCATGTCTTTGTTTCCTTATACCCATTACAGCACTCCTGTAATACCTGCATTCTGAATTAAAAACAACACTGTGGGGCCAGCAGTCTAAAGCACCTTCTCAGGCAGGCTTAGGTAAGCATGAAGGGACCACAGTTTGATTTCTGGCACCACATACTGTGCCAACCCCGCCCCCAGGGTGGGTTCAGCTGGCCACACAATAAATAAATAAAAATAAAAATAAGAACAATACCAAGTATGGGCTTGTCACTGCAGCCTCCCTTCCTTTGTGTTGGACCCCACAAATCACTTTATTTCTAGGCATAAATCTAACTCTTTACCACACCATGAGCCTCTGACATTAGTGCAACAGGCAAAGCTCTTGGTTAAAAGAACCAAGAAGATCTTATATATCAGTCTTGATAATTTTTGTCTAGACTTCCAAGAAAAGTAGAAATATGGAAGTCAGATTAGAGTCTCTGAGAAGATGAACATAGTTGTTGGAATCAGTGCTATTATGCCGAGAGGGACTGGTTGATAACTAAGCCATCATAGGGTAGCTTAGCTTGAAACGACTGGAATATAAGGTCCTTCCCACGCTAGAATTAATCATTCTAGGCCAAGCCTCATTAGTCCTTTATGGAGGTCTTTGGTTGAACAAGTTTTTACGCTAGTTCTCCCGGAGAATCATTGTGAGTTCTGTGATAGTCGGAGTTCAAAGCCCTTCTGCACTTAGAGAAGGTGCATGCAGCTCCTGTCCATAAGTCCTGGGACAGGATGTTTCTCACTGAGTTTTAAAACAATGAAAGACTGCCTATGTGATGATAAAAACATGAAGGGTCAAATGCCGAAGTCTTCTTGGGTGAGTTCTGCCCGTTAATTTCACCTGGGTTTCACCAGGGAGCACTTGTTGCTCATCAAATCTCAATTCGCCAGAATTTGTGATGGAGCAGATTTTTCTCCCTGCAGTGAGTTGTGAGGGGAAAAGTGACTAGAATAACAACAAAATAAGGCCTGGGGGCTGTTCTGTGATATGTGTTTGGGTAGCTTCAGGAATGAACTGGGGATTCCATACTGCTTGAACCCGGATGTCGTCACCATCCTCCAAACGATCGCACTGATGTCCAGAAGGATGGAATGCTCCTCCTGTAAGCAAAGGAAGCATCAGTGTTGGGCTAATTTCCTAAAAGTTAGGAGGAACACCTCTGTGGTTGATGATCTTTGAAAAGAAAATACAGCTTCCCCACATTATCATCGGACTTCGGAAAGCTTGCTTTCCGAGGCTGAAACACAAGCCCTACTTACACTTGGAGTTTATAAGAAATGGAAGCAATTGGTGTGGAACAGGAGTGCATGCAGAGCTTGGTGGATGGGTTTGCTGTGATAGAGCTGGCAGAGGGGTGACGTAGGAGCCTGAGAGAAAGGGACCAGGGACCGTACGTGACCTCGGTCTCCACTGGCCCTCTGCACAGCCATTACCCCTCTGTAGAATTTGAGCCCTCGTCTTTTGTAGAGGATGGGTGGAACTGCTTCATAAATTTCTCTATCTGGAAGAATCATTGTTTCACTATCAGAAGTCAGGTGAGGGGCCTGGCGGGATGGCTCAGTGGTCTAAAGCGCCTGCTTGGGAAAGTTTGGGCGGCTTCAGGGACCGTGGTTCAATCCCCGGCACCACATGCTGCGCCAGCCCTGCCCTCGGGGCGGGCTGAGCCAGCCATAAAAATGAGTGAATAAACAAACAAAGGTTCTGAAACAAGAAAAAAATAAACAAATAAATTAAAAATTAAAAAATTATTAAAAAAAAGAAGTCAGGTGAGAACCTGGATTTGCAGTTGCCAGGAATTCAATTCCTGATATTTTTGGCAAGCACCATTATGAACACACAAAGAAGGGACCGGACCATTGAGCAATATTTGGAAGACTGCATGAAGTGCTTGGCCTCACTCTTTTGGTTGTGATCTTAGACTTGGAATGCAGAGTTCTTGAGCCTCAGTAGGAAAGTCATTTCTAGCTGGGCGTGGTGGCTCACGCCTGTAATCCCAGCACTTGGGAGGCTGAGGCAGGAGGATCGTTGTGATTTCGAGACCAGCCTGGGCTACAAAAGTGAGCTCAAAGCCAGCCTGAACTTCACAGTGAGACCCTGTCTCAAAAAACAAGGGAAAAAAAAAAAAAAAAAAAAAAAGGGAAAGTCATTTCTGCCTTTGTTCCTGTGCATTTTTGGAGCCAAGCCCCAGACATTGATCATTTAGACTAGAGGGCATTGGATGGTTTCTTTTTCTGTTTTTTAAAGCATTGTAGAACTGTGCCTCCAAATGCTCCTGGGCAGAGGTGTGTTGTCACCTCCGTGCCTTGAGGCTTGAGCTATCCTTGGATGAACCCACTTACCTCATGGACAGAAGTCAGTCACCCCTGGGCTCTGCTAAATTCGCTATGTGGCTACTGTTCACAGCTCTGCACTTTTGATATGTGAGTAAATGACTATTTTGAAGATGTCTTGACTTAAACAGCCCCAAGTGTGCTGTGGTTCTCAAAAGATTGGGAGTCGCTGCTGTCCTGAAGGTTGGTGCCTTGCTTTGGTTTAAATCAGAGCTGAACCACAAGAAAAGCCTCTTTCTCCATTGCCACTTCCTGTGATGTTATTTTTCTCTTAATCTAATTATTAAGGCCCTACCATTTGTCTTTAAGAAAATAGAAACTTGAGGACCTCGTTGTTGAAGATTTAAATGCAGTGGATTGATTGACACATTTTCCCTAATGTAAATGTCAAATGAGTAATTTTCTTTAGTAAGGGGTAAGCATGATCATCTAAATCCAGATCTGACTTTTATTTTGTATAGTTAACATATTCATGCTGAACAAGTATAGAAGTAATCAAAATGTATGGTGAATGTTCAAAGTTTAAGGTTTATTATACTAAAAGACACATTGCCATTAATTTCTCATCAAAACTTCCCCTTGCTTCAAACACATATATCCCATTATTCTTGCTACCTCCTGCAGCAGTTCTGGAAGTCCTCTTTCATGAGTGTCTTTACAAGATATGATCAAACATACACTGAATGTGTCTGCCATGTGCTCTCCAATGCAAAGGCAGGCTGGTAGAGACTTTACAATGTGTCCTTACGCACCTTGTACAGGATATTGGGGAAGCCAGGACAGGACAACCAAAGACATGCATTGAAGAGGGCTTCAGAGCTGCTGTGGAGGCTGAGATGGCTGTCCAAAATGAGGGCAGCTACTCAGAGTGGGTTAAGGGCAAGGCATCTTTTGCTGTAATGGTTTTTAAAAATTAAAACCTTTATTGTATTTTTTTCAATAATATCTCATATCGGAAGAGGAAGTAGAGCAACAGCTTGTATGTGGCATTTCAAAAAGGGCCTAGCCAAGTGAACAAGTGACAGATTCTGATGCAGAGAGGAAGGCCAGTGAGGGTCTCTTTGGCATGGATAAAAGTTTGATGCTGAGGCCTCTGGATGATGTCTGTTTCAGACCACGGTTTTGGTGGCCTTTAAGAAGCACCATTCGTCTGATGTGAACAGCCCACAGGTCAGCCACTTGGTGCCTCTTCGAATGTTATTTTGTAACACTCAATGCAATCTGGTGATTAATTAAAAGAGGTTTTAGGTACAAAGCATGGGAGAGGACGGCTCTGTTTTGAAATTGCTCCAGTATATTTTTGCAACAGTTTTCTCAGGGATGACAATATCCACAAGGCATGCTGAAATACTTTGAATGTGTTTGGACTCACTGTGGTTTGTCTACAACTCAGGCACCGTTTTAAATAGATTCAGTGAAAGCCAAGAGGCGTCCTGCTTGCTCTTTTATCTTTGTACCATCCTGTTTTCACTTCATGTTGAAAAGAACTTTATTGGGAGCTGTTTATGTTTAGAAGAAACCCTCTCTGCCTTTGGCACTGGAACTGCCGCGGGTCACTTGGCTTGATGTCCACATGGAAGAATGAGATAGTAATGTGCACGTGGGAGGAGAGGAGCGGAAGGGCATGGTCACTACCTTTTTGACTCTAGACATGATGAAAACTCCACAGATGTCCACCACATGAGCAGGTGATGATATATTGAAAACTACAGATTCACTGCTTTTTATTACAGCTGTCTTCCAAAAGTGCATATATTATCAGACCAGATTTATGTGTAAAGTTCAGGCCTAAAATTTGCATTTCCTAAACCATGACAAGGTTTTGCTGTGAGCAGGACACCACAGAACAGCTGTGAAGCTGGTGATCAGCAGCTCAAAGGCCCAGAAGAGTCCAGTTCTGACTTGGGCAGCCACCCCTGGAAGATTTGTGTTTCTCAAATCTCCAAACAGGATGTTACTGGTGATGCTGTCAGCTTGTTCATAAAGATCAGTAATTCATAGTCATTTTTGTGACAGTGTCATATATAGTAGGACCAAAAGGCTAGCTAGTGTCAGTATTATCCAGCTAAACCTTTACAGTGACAGGGACCAGGAACACACTGTGGCCAATGAGTAAGTTCAGAAAACAGACAAAGAGAGAGAAAGAGAGATTTATAATGCCATTAATGCTTTATAACTTTATAAATTATCAGTAGTTCTAATAGACTCTAAAGTTTTAACTCTCATATACTTTTTTTTTTTTTTGCAAGACCAGGGATTGAACTCAGGTCATTGCGCTTTCCAGGCAAGTGCTTATAAGTAGAGCTGAGATCAGCTAGCCGGTATTTGTACTCCATTTATTTATTTATTTATTCGTTTATTTATTTATTTATTTAAATATTATGGCCAGCTCTGCCTGCCCTGGGGGTGGGGCTGGAGCAGCATGTGGTGCAAGGGATCGAACTGTGGTCCCTGCAGTTGCCTAAGCTTTCCTAAGCAGGTGCTCTAGACTGCTGAGCTATCTTGCTGGCTCTGTGCTCCATTTAAAAAAAAGAAAAGACAAACAAAAAATAGTGTCAATGGATTTATTCCAGGAAGAGAGTTAGGAACCTTTTCCAGGAGGACTAGTATGGAGACTTTTGTTATTGTTTTTTCGTGACTTGGATATCCAGAAATAATTGAAGTAATACTGCATTATTTTAAGTTTTGTGGAGAAGAGAAGAAAGTTTCCAGTTTTCCTGGGAAGAGCATGACTTTTCTCCTTGGCCAGCACTTTCTGTACAGAAAAGTTGGAAGAAAAAGGTCAAAGGTGCCTATGGCTGTTTCCAGGCCCCTAGAATATTGCAGTCTGATGCCTCCTGCGTGCTTGAGACACGGCAGCAGTGAAGAGAGGCGGATTTCCGCGGTAGCAGGAGATGGAAGCGGAGACAGAATGTGGCTTGGCTATGGTGCTGCAGTGGCCTTCGTAGGGTGCAGGAGAGGTGACTCTCATGCTAGAGGAGGTAGGGGAAGACCAGGAGGTAGAAGCCAGCCGGGGAGGGAAGGCACTGTGGCCCAGTAGAATGGTACGCGCACAGATGGCTGGTACCTCTCAGCCAGGAGATGCCCGCCTGTCCTTGCAGCGCGACTGGGATGCCCAGCACAGTTGTGCAGACTTTCTGGACCCCAGGGTCCCTTGAGAATCATCCGGAGTGGATGGGATGGTGTCACCGCTCACACCTCACCCCCCTGAGATTCTTTCCTCCTCTGCTGGTGCCATCCTTTCCGATCCTGGAATCGTTCAGAGGGGTGCGCATGCGTGTGAGTGAGGCGCAGCAGGAGTGCATGAAGAGGGCGCTTCTCAGCGGTACAGACCACGGGCTGTCACGCATGGCGGAAAAGAGCAGCGTCCCTTTTTATTGGAGGACCTAAGACATGACTTTTTCTTTAGCTAAACATATTTTATCTTGCCTTTTTGTTTTCTAATGTTTCCACTGGGTGGTGCTGCAGGAATTCCTACCTTTGCGTTGGATCTGCCCTTCCCAGAAAGACGCCTCCACAGCATAATTGGAGGAAGCCCTGATTTAGAAAGATTTTACAGTCTGAACACAATAGCAGCGTGCAGAGGATGCTTCGCCGGAAACAGCTCAGTTTCTGGATGTGGAAAAACTACCAACATTTTGTATCATGCAAAAAGCTTTCTCACTGCCTGGGTACAGATTCTCACTTCTGCCGGCTTCTTCTGCATGAGAAAGCATCGTAGCTTATCCAAAAGGTTACGGCTTGCTTCTCATTGAAGCAGGGTGTGCGACGGGCTGTATTTTGATTTTTGTAAGGCTATCCCTGAAGCCTATTGGTAAACAAGCCCTGTCTAAAGGTAAGACAGCCACAGATGTAAGAAAACGTTTCAGGCTTTATTGGAAGCCAAAACCATTTTTGTTTTCAAGATTAATTCCATAATGTATGGACCAAGAAATTATTTCCCTCCCCCACCCAGTGCTAGAGATGGACCTCAAGGCCCTGTGTAAGCCACTGAGCTCCATTCCTAGCCTAACTACATGTTTTTGCTTTCAAAATACTTCTAATCTTTAGAAGGTCTAAGGGATGGGGAGATAGCTCTGTGGCACAAGTGCCTGCCTGGCAAGTGCAAGGTCATGAGTTTGAACCCCAGTCCTGAAAAAAAAAAAAAATTAGAAGGCTTTCTTTCAGTCTGCTAACACTTAGCTAAGGAGAGGCCAGGGGCCGTCCTTACCCTTTATCCAAACAAGTAGATGAAAAGGGAACAGTTGCTGTCCTGTTTTCGAACTCAAAGTCTTTGGCTGTCTCAAGAATTTGTGGAACTTGACTTCCACGTTTGCCCCTGAGTACTCAGAATTGTATTATGTTAATATTAATAGGACAGCAGCATGGGCCTGTGAGATAGCTCAGCAGTCTAAAGCGCCTCATTAGGCAAGCTTTGGCAACTGCAGGGACGGAGGCTCGATGCCTGGCACAACATGCTGTGCCAGCCCCACCACCAGGGCAGACTGAGCCAGCCATAACATAAATAAATAAATAAAGTTTAAAAAATAGGACAGCAGCAACAACCACAACAAAAATGGCTAGAAGATCTTCCATTCAAGCAAAGGGGAAGAAATATGAGAGTATTGGGAGGGTGGGGGTACCCATTGCAGATTAGGGGACTCATTAAATCGAAGCTTACATTTAAGGACACTTGGCAAGATTTGAGTGAGACTTGCTGACCACCAAGTACCCTGATTTTTTAGAGCACATCATAGTCCTTCTAAATTGGCTGGTTCAGGACCTGACACAACTTCTTCCAAGGTCCATCTTGTGTTATCTGTCTCTTTCCTTCTCCTTCATGGTACTAGGGATCGTATGGGCCTGCAGGCACCGTTCTGGAGCTACACCCCAGCCACACAGGATCAGTTCTTGTAGGGAAGTCACTGAAGCCCTACTGGGCACTGGGTCCCATTCCTGGGTTACCACACGCAGCTTCAGCAGGGTTGCCAGCCTGTCCCTCTTCCCATAGGGAGTGGTTCTCATGGTTCCTTTCAGACGAGATCAGGCGTGTTCAGGGTGGTATGGCTGTAGACTCATGATTCCTTTCAGAGTGACGTGAAGTGCATACGTGTCAGGGGCCCTTCTCTGCACCCAGGCCTGCTCACCAAGATCTTCTGTGACTTCCATGTCCTTGTCCTGCTGCCCTGGACATATGCACTGAGGAGAAGGCGCCATCTGTGTGTGTCCCAGAAGGACCTAATTTCCAGAACTCAGGATGTCTCGTGTCTTATTTCTTCTCCAAGAACCAACCTTGATTTTTAGCCTTCTCTGAACTGGGAGCCTGTAGAAACCCATAAGCCCTTCTTTTAACAGGGAAATGGTTTTACAAAATGGTAGAATGATAGGTTCAAGCTTCTCTGCTGAAACAGAACCTGGCTGGACTCACTGGAGTCGCCAATGAGACAAGACCAGGAGTGAACATGGACATGGGTATTTCATGACCTGACCCTTAATGGGATGTCACATGGCCTTCTGAGGGGGTAACAAAGGCCTCTTATCTGCAGCAAAGTATGGATGAAAGAAGTGATTAGGGTGCCAGATGTTCCCAGGTAGGGGTCACTGTTTGCCTTTACCATAACCATGGCTGTGAGGACCGGGCTTCACATTTTCAGACTGTGGCCTCCTCACAGGTGTGGCAAGCAAGTAGGAAACTCGGATGGCATATGTGAAGCCCTCTGCACATGGCCAGGTGCAGAGGTGGTCATCAAATGTTCTACTAAAACGAGGAGGTTTTTACATAAGTGGACTTTTGGGTCTAAACTCTAAATGTTATTCTTGAGAATTCTATGGAATCCCATTAACACTGGCATTAAGGTTGCAACTGGGTTTCCTCAGAACACTGCTCTTGATTTGGAATTCAGAAATTGTCTTTAGAGTTTTGTAAACCTTGATGAAATGACATATTGTATATGCATGTGTGTGTACATAGGTATAGCTGCATGAATGTATATGTGGACGTATGTGTATTTTCTTCTGGAGAGTTTTGGATTCTCAAAAGGGTCCATAGACCAAACATGACAAGATCCTGCCTGGGGTGGTGACTGTACATGTACATGTGTGTCTGTATCTCCTTTATGTGTATGGTTCTGTACACATGTGTTTTTATCAACATCATATTGTTGATATTAAACTTTTTTGAACAGTAGAAATAAACATTTCATAAAGCTCAGCCTCATAGTTGTGATAATATTAGAAAACACAACTTGAAGTAATATCCTAATGATTATACCTTTTTCTATGCTATTTGTCAAAAGCTAGCAAGTTGAAATTTATTAGGCAGCCTTGAACTGCCAGTAGTTGTATTATCTGAAATAACGTCTCTCGTGCCTTATGTTAGAGATAGTCTCGGATTTTCACTGTGGATTTCTTGGTAGCCTTATCACATCTAACGAATCCTTTTCTGCTTAGCGTGTTTTTTGTTGTTGTTGTTTTGTTTTGTTTTGTTTTCCTCTGATGAATTCAGAGGGTTAATCACTGGGGGAAGGAAGACAAGACATCTGTTGAGTTTTCCTGGGCAGTCAGACTTCGGTATCTTGAAAAAAGCAGAGCTTTGCCGTCGTAGGCAGGGTTAAAATAGAGCCAGCACACAAGGCCAGATGAAACCAGAGCTGCAGTTACAAAGTGGGACAGATGTGGGAGGCCAGGTTTCCTGTGGCCCATTTTCCAGTTTCCTGCCTGTGACCTGCAGAAGAGGAAGCTGAATGTTACCAAGTATGAGAACTGCAGGGAGACGCGCTTCGTGCCAGCCCTATGATCCACACAGACAGCAAAAACAATCGCAAAGAAAGTGAATGCTTAGGCTTTAGTCCCAGCATATCCGGAAAGGAGCCATCCATCTGTTTAAAGCAAAAACGTGCTCCGCAGTGGGGCACAGGCAAAGGTCGGGGCAGAGACCAGCCGGGCTATAGGAACCGCTGGTTTTTATAGCCCTGCCCACCTTTCAAGATGCGGCCTGCTGTTGTGATATGGTGGGGTACCTGAAAAGATTTTCCCTGCAGAGCCAGGGGCTTCTGACTGCTTCCTGGGAATGTTAATGTGTGAGGGAGGTGGATGTGGTTAACTGAATGGCCTTAATGAACTGCAGTCCCAATTTGGGGAGGCAGGGTGACTGGTCACCTGCTTTGATCTGGCAGGCTTAGGTTGCTTTGACTGCCCCGTAAAATTTGTCTGATGTTTTCAAATAAGTGATCCCTCGGAGGTGTGTGTTGAAGAAAACAGCTTGCACGCCACACTTGGCCTGCTGAAATGCGAGCAGTGGAAAGATCCCAACAAATGCTGCTTTTGCCGGATGGGGAAAAAATGACCCCAGCGGACAGGCTTCTTCACTCGTTTTAGGAGTTGGTGAAGGCAGCACAATGCTGCCTTAATATTAAAGAAATTGAGATTGAAAGAGGTTGTAACACAGTGCACACGTTTTTATTGAGTACCAGATATTGTCCTACAATTGCTGCTGGATGACGCTAATGAAATAGTAGCTACAAATAATCCGAGCATGGTGGTAGGCACGTGTAATCCTAGCACAGGGGGTGCTAAGGCAGGAGGATTGGTGTGAGTTTGAGTTAGTGAATTCAAGGCCAGCCTGCAATACATAACAAAGACCTTGCCTCCCAAAATGAAAATAATGGTTAAAAAGACACAGCTCATTGGTGGCAGCCTTGTTCAGGAGGGTTTGTGATATACAGGAGGACACTGTTCTGAGCTTTTCCTGTACAGCTTCTCGTTGAAATTGATGTGCATTTTTCAAGGTCCAGAGAGAGAGGCACATGCTTCTGGGGCAGCCCCTTCCTGACCCTGCAGAGGGACTAGCTCTTCTCCTCACTTGGAAAGGACAAGCTCTGTACCAGGAACCCTAAGGAGTTTGGGGGTGTTGGCAAGCCAAGCTAGAGATCAAGGAGGTGGCCGTGTGAGGCAGACAGAATGAGGATGGCCCTTCCTGTCTTGCTGTGGTCCCCTGAAAATATAGGGTCACACAGGACTGGGGGCACTGGGAGAATGGGAAATGACTTAGATCCACAGATGTGAAAGGAAGCAGAAGAGCCCGGAGACCTGACCCAGCGGAATCATGGTAGCTAGCTGTCTGTCTCCTTTCCTAAAGACCCCTCGCCCATGTGCAGATCCCCAGTGAGCTACGGGTGGGGGTGGTGCAGCTCTGTAAGTTCGAGCCCAGTATGGCAATGTAGTGAGTTAGCTCCACCTTACCTCAGAGTTAAAAAGGGCTAGCTAGGGGTGTACTCAGTATGAGGGGCCTAGCCTTAGTTTCCACAATTGCACAAATAGATCTGTGACTAAAGTCAGTCAGTGAATCAATCGAGTAGCTTCTAATTTACACAGAGACAGCACAGACTTCAGAAAGAGCAGAGTGGTCCACACACACATTCAATAAATTGCACATTTTGTCATGACAGTGGTTGTCAATGATTCCTTCTGTAAAGTCTCTCTTTCCTCACACTAATGTATTACTTAGAAAGCACAAACTGACTACAAATAGAGGCGAATCAGTAGGCTGCTGACTCCACTCCGTTCCCTCCCTGTTCTCCTTGTCTCTTAAAAAGGTGATGAATCTAGATCTTTATAGTATATATGAGAAGGCAGACGTTTGTTGTTGGTGGAAAAATCTTCAGAGGACACAGATGTGGCTTTGCATGTTTGCTTTTACGTACGGTGGTTGTTAGCCATGAAAAGAGTTTTTGAAAATAAATTGTGCCGGGCGTGGTGGCGCATGCCTGTAATCCCAGCACTCAGGAGGCTGAGGCAGGAGGATCGGTGCAAGTTCGAGACCAGCCTGGGCTACAAAAGTGAGCTCAAGGCCAGCTGTCTCAAAAAGACAAAAAAAAAAAAAAAGAAAGAAAAGAAAAGAAATTGTGATAATCGCTTGCAGCTTATTACAAAATCACAAGCCAGCAAAGAAGACTTTGGTAGGTAGGGTTCGGGTACATCCTCATTTTCTCTAACTGGCCATGCCATTAGTATAACCTTAAGAAAATCAGAGATGATTTTCTGCCCCCACCCTAGTGCAACTTTAAAAATAAAGCTGAGAGCGTGCCAAGGGGCGCTTTAGGTGACCACAGACCAGAGAACAAACAAGTAGTCATTTTATTTCCACTCCTAAGAAAGGAAGCAAAAACCTGCCTTGCCAGGGGCTCTGTGCAGTTGCCGCACATCAGGACGCGCAGCGCCACCTCGTGGCCGAGGGGAGGCAGCTCTGGCCCAAGAAGAGGGAGGTTCCTCCCTGCGACCCTGAAGCTGTGAGGGAATACCTGCGTGCCTGGGGGAGCAGGCGTGGGACAGTGGCAAAGGTCGGCTCCATCTCTGGCGTCTGTCGCTCTGAGGGGCTGTCCAGGTTAAATAATAAATCAAGAATTTTTATAATTTGTTTTTGCGGGCACTGGGAATTGAAGCCAGGGCCTTGGTCATGCTGGACCAGAACTCTAGCCCTGGCTATATCCTCAGCCACAAATTGAAGATTAAAAACTATCACAAAACTATTAAAAACTATCACAAAGCTATTTGCATATTATTTGCAGTCTTAAAAAATAAAGTTCAAAACTCAGAGAAAGAGGGCAGAAAACATCACCCTGCTGAGGCCACCAGCTTACAGGTGCAGCTAGTACTGCATCTTAAAGCAGTGTTTTTCTTCTCTTCCTCCCTTTTCCCCTTCCTTCTCTCTTTTTTTCTTTCTCTTTCTTTCTTGAACTCATTGCATATAGCCTAGGCTAGCCTTGAATTTGCAGTGATCCTCCTGCCTCAGCCTCCCCAGTGCTGGGATTCCAAGTGTGCACCACCACGCCCATGCTACCCTTGGCTTCATAAATTGGAGGTGGAATAGGTGCTATTCTCTGAAAAACAAACACAAGCACATTAACGTGTATGTAGCGCCTACTGTGGACCAGCTCCGTAGACTCCTGTAATCCTGGGATGGGAGCTGCTTGTGTCCCACTGTGACCTTGGAGAGTACTGTGGCACAGAAAGGGTCAGTACCTTCCCAAGGTCAGTGAGGCAGGACAAGGACCTGCATTTCAATTGAGACAGTCTGACTCCAGAACCTACCTACCCACTCTGCAGCCACCCAAATAGACAACACTGTGCCTTCTCTCCCTTCCAAAGTGGAGAACAGTCATGCTTCCGGGGAGAGCCATAGACTGTCAGGACCGGAGAGAGGCCCCTCACGATTTGGAGTTCATGGAGGCTGGGTTAATTATAGAGAACTGAGTACAAAATAACTCCTGCCCGTAGGCATGCGCCTTGTGTGCTTTGGCTAACCCCACTCATCTTGTCTCCGTGGGGTGTTCCTTTTCCTGTTCCTAATCTATAAATGCCTGTGTTACTCAGATTCACTTTTGGAACCCACATAACATCTAC
This sequence comes from Myocastor coypus, assembly GCA_004027025.1. NCBI lineage: Eukaryota > Metazoa > Chordata > Mammalia > Rodentia > Myocastoridae > Myocastor > Myocastor coypus. The sequence continues at coordinate 17,903 of PVJA010001322.1, forward strand.
CTGGTCCTCTTGGCAGTTAACAGGTAACGTGACAGCTTGGCCACATTCCTTTTTCTGTCACGTGACAGCCACGATTTTACCCTAGTCTGAACGTTTTTTTCTCCACTCTCAACTTCTCAGTGACCACATTGATGCCCCTGCCATGTTCTGTAGGACACCCCAATCTCCTCACCCCTTACCTGGCTCTAGTTTCAGTTTTATGTAGTCTTTCTTTTCCAACCTGCTGTGTCACTGAACTCATATATAACAGGATTTGTTTTTGCCGGCCCTGGGAATTGAAGCCAGGGCCTGTTCATCTTACCTGTTCATCCATGGACTGACATTTAGGTTGAGCCTGTATTTTGGTTATTGTGAACTGTTATAGAGGTTAAGCTGCAGTAAACATGGGACTTCAGGTGTCTTTCTGACATCTTGGCTTCATTTCCCTTGGCCACGCCCCCACCCCAGCAGTGGGATTGCTGCTTTGCATGACAGTTCTCTCTTCTCTGTTTTGAGGACCCCCATCCAGTTGTCCTGAGAGGCTGCACTAACTCAGATTCCTACCATTGGTGTGTAAGGGCTTCTGTGGTCCTCCCCCCAGCAACCCAAGTCTTCTAACTGAGCCGCAGCTAGATCTGGGCTGTAAATTACAAAGGCAATTGTGTGGTTGGGACAGTAGTAGGTAGCTGTGTGCTTAGGAGAGAGCAGAGGATCTCACCCAACTGCTGTATCCTCTGCTTGGAGTTGGTGCGGGCAGAAATAGGGAGAAGCCTAGAGATGGATGGAGACCCGATGGCGGGAGGGGGAGCAGAGTGCAGAGGACAGAAAGTATGGGCTTTGGTGGCTGTTCATCACTGACTGAATGCCAGAAAGATTTGTTCAGGCTTAGGACTGCAGAGGCTGCATCTGTCCGTAGTTGCTAAATCCCAATGTTTACAGCCTGATGGGAGGCCCGGAACACCTCAGCTCTTAGGACAGAGAGCTCCAAGGCTGTGAACATAACGAAATGAGAAGGAAGCACCGACTGCTTTGATTTGTTTACTGCATGCTCTATGCTTGTGTTGAAATATCACACCGAAGCTTAGTACTGCATATGAGTAATGCACATCCATAGAAAAGGTAAAAAAACTGAGTTGGGAAAATTTCTTAATGATTTCTAATATTTCTTTTGGGTGTTCTACAGATCTGAAGCCAAGCGTGATGGTCTGTGGGCTAAATGAAGTTAAGCTGATGAAACAGTGTAACTTAAAGCAGCTTCTGTAGGCTCAAGACCGTCCCAGAAAAGAGTAGGAGACACAAACCTTGTGCATCAATGCTTCTTTGAGCTTGTCGTTAATGAGGGCCCCAGTCGCTGACTCAGTTATGTTCCTGTAAAGTGACATCTAGATCAATTGGATTTTATTGTACCTGTGTGTTAAGATTGTCGGAGTTCGTTCAAGATTCGAGGCACCAAGGAATTAATTTCTGTTTTCCAAAGTGAGAGATACCTCTGGATTTGTGGATGTGGACAGTGTTAGAACTGTTTTCTTTCCTACCATCTCAAAGGGCAAAATCCATAGATACAGAGGTATGAAAGGATGTAATGTCCAGCTGTATGTAAAAACCAGTATAAATTATGAAGCTCAGTTTAATCACAATTAAAATAAACATTGGAACTGGTCAAAGAAACAGTTTTTGCCCTCCGAGGGAGAGGACAGACATGTGCCCAGACACTCAGGCTGTGGTCCTGGAGGGGGCAGGTCCGTAGCTGCACAGTGACAGCTCCCAGTGACTTCTACAGAGCAGAGAGGGGAGTGGCCAGCTTGTAGACAGGAATCTAAGCTCAAAGGACATATTTTTTTGAGGTTCATTGCTGAGTACTGTGTGGTTGGAATGCACAACAGTCTGGCTTTATGTCCCTGCAGTCAGGGAGCCTGAGTGTAAGTTGTTGAGGAGTGGCTGGGAGCCAGACATGGGGACAGGGGACTGGGCCAGTGCCTCCTACCCAGGCAGCTTCTGTGGGCCAGTCACCTCCCTGACTCCCAGAAGCTGTCCCAACTCTGTGAGGCTGGGATTGTGGGGGCAGCTCGGGCTCCCAGTTCCAGTTCTTGCCTGCTTCCTTCCCTGCTTCTGCCTTTGCCTTGGAATCCCTAGACCACCACTCAGCCCCCGTGACCTCCGTGTCTGGGTGTTTTGGGTACCCTCAACGGGCACCGGCTTTTCCCAGCTGAGTCATGCCTCAGCATCGGCACCGTGGATATGAGCTCTCCTGTGACATGGGACGTGTGACAGCTCTCCCTGCCGTGTGACTGCTAATCAAGCCATTCCCAGGTTGTTGGCGTCAGCAGCTCGTAATTCCTTCCTTGCCAGTGGGGACGCCGCTCCTCGCCCAGGGTTGTGACCTCAGCTCCTGGGGCTGGTCCTGGGACAGCAGCTTCAGGGCAGCCCAGAACCCAGGAAGGGCGGTGCAGAACCCACACCACACACCCTGCAGACCTGGCTCAGACAGGAGGGCCTATGGTCTCTGCTGCCACATTGGGTCCCAGGTGAAGCTAGGGAGCAGAGAGCAGGGACTCCTGTGTGTCCTTGGCCTTGGGGATGGGTGCATGTGGAGCTCTGCAGAGCTGGACTCCTGTGAGCACAAGGCGGTCACAGGCGGGTGCTTCTGTCCCCAGCTGCCTGAGGGGACCGTGCCAGAGGGAACTGGGTGGGCGCTTTGCCAGCTGGCCCTGCAGCGCTGCCCCCCTGAGCAGTTCCTTGGAGCATCCATGTTTAAGGTTTCAAAGACACGTGCGTATTTACTACCGCTCTTCTGTACAGGGTCTCATACAGCTCAGGCTGCCTTCCTGCTCACCATGCAGCCCAGCTTGGCCTCGATCTTGCCTGCCTCAGCTGCCCGAGTGGCAGTGGGAAAGTTTCAAAGGTATTTAAAAACTCAACTGCCTGAAGTGTTTCACCCAGAAGATGCCAAGAATTTGAGACAACTGAGCACCAGGGACAGACGAGAAGAAAGTCTGCGGCTGCTCTCCACCCACCAGCGGGGCGGCGGGAGTGCACAGATGGGGCCCTGCAGCCCAGCTCTTATACTTTGGGGACCGGGGAGGTGGGGAGCAGTGAACTGATTTACTGCTGTGCTGATTGAGCAGCCACGGGGCTGAATACTGATTTTGGGAGGGAGTTGCCCCTTTAAAGGACCGAGAGTAAAGGACCATGTGGGCATCTGGAGCGCGGTTCCCATCCCCTATAAAGGAGGCACTCTGCACCCTCAGGGAACGTGCCTTGGGGTGAATGTGAGAAGGGAATAGCAAGGGCTGGGGTCCTGATGGGGGACAGGTCAGAATCTGACAGCCTCAGTTCAGTAGGTGAGGTGTGCGGGGTTGTGGAGCCGGGAAGCACAGAGGACCCCTGCCAGGAGGCTGTCCTCATGGCTTCTGAGTCTCTCCTGCACATCTTCCTGTCTGTGCCCTATTGGTGTAACCCCTTGTCCCCTGCCCTGAAAGGCACTGCTTACTGGCTCCTTCAGCTTGACCCCACCTTGGAGGGTAGCTTTGGTGTCAGCACTCCCGTCTGTGGCACGTCCTCCTTGCCTCAGGCTGAGAAGTCCAGCTCGGTCCACTGAGGCCACCAGGCGGCACAGCCAGGGAAGCCTGTGAGGTGAGAGGAAGGGCTCCTAGGAAGTCCCCAGGAGCCAAAAACATACTCACAAGGGCACACTATACAAGCTTTCCTCTCTTCTTGGGAGAACACCCCTAGGGCCACCTGCTACCTGTCAAGTCCCTGGCAAAGTGAGAGACTCTTCAAAAGTCAGTGACTGACTGATGCTCCATTGCCACCAGCATCCACTAACTTGCCACCTGTCACAGTGGTCCTTGTGCCCAGATGTGTGCCCAGTTCCCAGCTACATGGGGTAACCCGATCAAGTCTCTTCTTCACAGTGCTTATTTGTATGACAGGAAGGGACCCTCATGCCCACCTCAGACTCTGTGAGTGCTCTGAGCTCAGGGGCCAGCATTTTGGCATGGAATGAGCTAGGCATTGCCAGGGAGGGTGACTAGTTGGCCGGAATGGTGATCCACCTGTTGTTAGGTCAAGAGAGGGAGAACTGAGTCACCCCTTTCCCCAGAGTGCCCATCTCAGCCCCTTTCCTGATGCTCTTACACACAGTCCCACTGCAGGTCCTGATCCCTGGGCCCTGGGACACCTTGTGCTTCCGGATGGAAGCTGCTTTCAGAAATGCAGCCAGAGAGCTGCCATGCAGGGCCCCAGCTGGGGTGCAAGGGCACATGTGTGTGCATCGTGTCTGCGGTGGCGTGGGGTGGGTGCCCGAGTCCCTCCTTCCCTGACCTGCCCTTCTCCCGCAGGTATGGAGAGTGCAATCACCCTGTGGCAGTTCCTGTTGCAGTTGCTGCTAGACCAGAAGCACGAGCACCTCATCTGCTGGACCTCCAACGATGGTGAGTTCAAGCTCCTCAAGGCAGAGGAGGTGGCCAAGCTGTGGGGCCTCCGGAAGAACAAGACGAATATGAACTACGACAAGCTGAGCAGAGCCCTGCGCTACTACTACGACAAGGTGAGCCGGGACCCCTGGAGGACTGTGTGCTGGGTGGCGTGGGAGGGGGGGCAAAAGACCACTGGTGGGCTAGGGTGGGGTTGGAAAGTGAAATGAGGCAGGTAGAGGCCTTTTGCTCTCCTTTGCAGGGGTAGGGGAGAAGCCGCTGTGGGGGGTTATTTTTTCTTCTCTAGATATTGTTATGGGCCAGATTTTCTTTCCATAGATTTTTCACTTGTAGCTTACCAAAGAACTTTACTAATGATAGAAATGAGTTGTCAGGAAGTTCTGGAGCCTCCCTGACTGTCCTTTGTTTGAGAACAGAATGAATGCTAAAGTCTAAACAGTCTGATAAGCACATGTTCTTTGTAGTATTGTCACAAGGCCCCTATTCCTTCCTTGCTGACTTTATTTTTCCCTTCCTTTGTCTTTCTTCCTCTCTCTCTGTCTTTGTCTCTGTCTTCCTCTCTGACTCTGTCTCTCTCTTTCTGCCTGCCTCTCTGTCTCTCTGTGTGTGTGTCTCTCTCTCTGTCTTCCTGTCTGTCTTCCTGTCTCTGTTTCTGTCTCTGTCTGCCTGTCTGTCTGTCTGTCTGTCTCTCCCTCTCTCTGTCTCTCTCGATGTTTGACCATGAACCCAGGGCATTGACTCACCACCTCAGCTCCTTTTTATGTTTCATCTTGAGACAGCATCTTTCTAAATCCCTAAACTGTCTAGCAGGCTGAGCTTGAATTTGCAGCTATCCTGCCTCAGTCTCTCTGAGTGCTGGGAGTACAGGCATGCGCCACCACACCTGAGCAGGCCATGGCTGTTAAACCCATGGATCTTAGTGTCCCATTCATAAAATGGGAATCATGATGCTGAAGGGATTTGTAGCTTGGTAAGCAACTTCCCTAATTTTGTTTCTACATCACAGAGATGCCACAGTGCTTTGTTAGGTAACAACAGGCCATAGTTCCCAAAGATGGAAAAATTGGAGCGAGTTTCATGTGTTTCCAAAAAATAAACAAGGGGTCTACTGGAGCAAAATTGTTCTTCTGGCTAACTGCATCAGGCCTGTAATCGTTGACCATTTCTGTTTGGATCAGACTGAACCTTAGAGACAAGAAGACTGAGAGGCATAATGACCGCACAATTTTGTTCTGCTGCAGCGTTCATATTGAAAGGCGAATTAAACACTGATTTAAATATTAGGTCCTGAGCTATATTTAGTGCCTTCTCTCTGCCAACCTCTTTGCAATTGAACACACAAGGATTACACGTTTCAGGAAGTGAAGATGTCATTAATTATGAAGTATTCCTTTATATGATCGTAATTGCATATGATTATGCCACTGAAATGCTAAAGGTGTTTTCCTTTAATGTGGCAATTAATTAATCCTGACTTAACGCAGAGCCCCACTACAATGTAAAAGCACTTCCTGCTAATTGCACTGTCTGGAAGCCAAGCAGATGGCATATTGTTTTGCATTTCCCTCCAGGTTCTTAGCCATACCCTGGGAATTGGGGCTGGGAGGGAAAACAGTCCGTATTGTCTGTTGTGCTTGCTGGCAGGGCACCCAGAAGCTTGGCATTTTCATTGGTCAAAGTCAAGGTGTCAAAGAAAAGAAGTCTTGCTTCTCAGCGTGCCTGGGCCTTAGGCTGCGGGGTGTGGCTCTGTGGCGATTTTCAGGCTGGACCGCAGTGAGCTTTCAGGCCTTCAAAGCCCTGCCTGCCACACCCCCTGACGCCCGCTTGCAGGTGTGCGGAGAGCCTCAGCCAGCTCCTGTGGCAAGAACTTCCTGTCGGGCATCTAAGGTCCCCGGCTAAGCACTTCCTCCTCTGGTCTCCTTTAAAACTGGATGTCAACCAGTGAGACAGGTCCTGGGTCAGCCTGCTCCTCAGGCAAGTGAGAACTCAGACTGAGAAACCTGAGACTTCTTAGTCAGGGTGTAGCAGAGCCTGGATGTTAACCCAGCTGTTCTGCGCCTGCCCTGCCGCCCACCATGATCCTCATTTCCTTTGCCTTTGAATATCTGAGTTCCGGGTTGGCAGTCATGCTGCCCAAAGGATGTTGGAGATTTTTCTGTATTTCCAAGAACTTGTAAACTCATGTATGGTGGTGTACACTTGCAATTCCAGCCTCCTCTAGCCCGAAGCAGGAGGATCACTATGATTTCCAAGCCACCCCGGACTACCAAGTGAACTCCAGGGCAGCCTGAACTATCCAGTGAGATCCTGCCTCAAAACCAAACAATGCATCTCCTTAAGAAACCTATAAGACTGAAAGACTATATCAACATTTTTTTTCTGTTGTTGTAGCAACAGACCTGAGACTGAGTACTCTGTAAAGGTGAGATGCTAGGTGTGGTAGCTTGCACCTACAGCGCCAGCAATCCGGAGGCTGAAGTAGGAGAATCACTGTGAGTTCGAGTTTGGAAGGCCTCATTCAAGTTCAAGGCCAGCCTTTGCTATAAAGTGGGTTCATGGATGGCCTGAACTGCATAGTGAAACTATCTCAAAAAAAAAAAAAAAAAAAAGGGAAGACAGAGGTGTCTCTTTAGGAAACTCCTACAGAGAGTCAGAAGCATGCTTCCAGTGTGATGTGGGCCCCTGGCTCATGTCACAGTACCAAGGATGACACCATGGCAGGGGCATGTGTGAAAAGAAGACACAGTGACACAGGAAGCAAGAGAGACCCAGGGCCAGGCTGGCTCTGGCATAGTAACCCGTCTCCCCGTCAGACTGAAGTCCCACAGAACCTCTCCTGGGTGGGCAGGCAGCAACTCTGAGGACCAAATTAGCATACCAGGCCTGGTCCTTAAGGTCCCATGCTCCCCAACACTGCCCCACGGAAGGCAGAGAAGAGGAGGAGGGCAAGGGAGGGAGGAGAAGGAGAGCCGCAGAAGGAAAGGGGCAGAAAGTGTATTTCTTTACACCGTAGGGTCCCCGCGGGGGATGTGGTCCTAGAAACTACAGGTCAACGTGTGGCAAAGTCCCAAGCCACCAGTGTCCAGCAGTTCTGTCCTCGGGGCAGCACCACCTTTTTCTCTAGGCTGCAAGACGCACATCCCTTGGTTTATCCTAATAGGGAAGTTTCCCTGCTGGAACAGACAAGCATGGGAATATCATTCTTTTTATATGTTCTAGGGTATATTTTTAGCTCATTGCAGAATTTTTAAAAATGGACGGAAGGGAAAAAAGTGGAAATATATGCAAAAGCGTGCGGGAGACACCAGAGGGAACGACAGAGTCGAGCTTTGTAGTTCAGACTGGCTTTGAACTCGGCGTGTAGCCGAGGCTGGCCTCAGACTTGTGGCCATCTTCCTGCTTCAGCCTCCCAAGGGCCGAAAGTAGAGTTGTGGTCCCATCAGGCCCAGCTTAAATCCTTGTTTTGACAAATTCAGATTACGCACAAAGAAGAAAAGCAACACCTTCATGCCACACCCTTTCCCTGGGCAGGTGGAAGTTGGGGAACCAGGGTGGGGAGCTATGCTTCTTTCACTTAGAAATTGGCAGGAGGCTTTCACCATGGCTGAAGACAGACAACAGCAGGCTCACTGCCAGGCACCTATGTCTGTATATTTAAGCTGCTTGGAATCAAAGCCTGCACACATACGTCCCCGTGTACCCCAAGTCAGAGGAGTGTCTGGTCTTTGTTTCGCCTCCCTCAGTGGGCATGAGGCCTGGTCTGAGGGGGATTCAGAGTCACTGGGAGTTCAGCAGCGCCCTGATATAGAACAGCAAAAGACGGAACTGGGAAGAAAAGCCGGCCAGGGGGCCCTAAGCCCCGGCTGAGAGGCTGCCCTGGCCCTGTCCTCTCCTCCTCTTTCCATCTGCATTTCTGCTGTTTTTGAGGCTCAACAGCCAGGGTTTGCAGCTGGGGCCTGGCTAGACGGGAGTGGAGCCCAGGGCACGGTGCCCACTGGCTCTTTTCCTCAGAGATCCAATGCCAGATGTGCCCTGAGTTGGGCACTGAAAGGCTCTAGTCACCCTGAGAGGCCTGTAGGGAGCAGGAGCACCCCGGGCTGAGCCTGAGCCAGCAGAGGAGACCTCATCTAGGCCCGGAGTGCGGCTGGGCCCTTCACAACCATCCACCAAAGGGCACATTGCCTCAGGCGTATATTTGGCCTGGGGAGATAAGTTCACTGCTCCAGCTCAGGTGAACTGATTTTGCAGGGTGGGATTTTTTTTTTTCCCCCCTCCTTAGGTTTAAAATGAGTCTTCCAGAAGATAGCCGCGCTTCTTGATGTCACCGGAAGGCTGTCACTCAGAGGGCGGAGATTTTAGTAGTGCGTAGTAATCCTGAGGAGTAATGGGTCCCTTGCAATTCTTTGTGCGCATGCCTGTAGCGGTTTGATTGTGCTCACCCCACCTGATTGCCCACCCCCGCCCTCCCTGCTGTCCAGTTCCCTTCCTCTTCTCCAGCAGCCTCCCCTCTGCTTTCAAGTCATGGCTTCTGCCCTAGGTTCTGTAGACGAGAGAGGACGTATGCCGTTCGTCCTCCCTAGTGTGGCTTATTTCCATAACGTGATGGTCTGTAGTCCCATCCGCTTCCCAGCGCATGCCGCCATCTCTTTCTTTCTCGCGGCACAGTAGTACTGCGTGCGTGCATGCGTGGCGTTCTTGTCCTCTGTTCTCTGTTGATGGGCACCGCTCGGCTGTTAGGAACTGGGCTTCGCTGTGCATGGATATGCAGTTAGGACTATGGTTCTTTTTTTTAACTCCTTAACAATGGTGGGAAGACTTAGTTTTTTCAATCACTTGTTTTTGGGTAGGGAAAAGAGAGGTCAAGGCACGGAGCTTGCCCATGACCTGCCCTGACACCTGCACACTGCAGTGGGCCCAGTGTAAGGGGCGGGAAGACCCACTGCCATTCACAGCGCCTGTTTACTTGAGGAAGTTCAGCGTTGTTTTTAGTTAGGTGTTGACCTCCAAGTGACATAGTCCCATGCTGTCACCCCTGCCTTTCCGTCAGAAGCACACTCATGTGTTCGCCTGGGCCCCACATTACACTAAAAGTGGAATGATGCAGACAAGCGCTCACTTCAAGGACTTTGACAGCTGAAGTGAGGAGACAGTCGTGGAAGCCGGTTTTTCCCCAAAAGTCCTCAGAAGAGAGCCAGGCACAAGCCTGCAGTCCCTGCACTGGGGAGGTTGAAGGTTCCGAGGAGAATCTCTGTGAGCTCAAGGCCGGCATGGGTTACATAGTGAGACCCTACCTCAAACACAAATCTGGGGAAGTGATAGTGGAGAAGTGAACTTCGCCCCTTCTGGGAGAGGCCAGAAGTAAAGGCAGCGGAGAGGCATGCGCAGGGCCTGACCTGGGTTTTAAGGACAGAGAATGAATTTCTCAGCGGGATGAATCGGCCAAGCAAGGAGTCTACCCAGCAAGGCAAAGGCAAGGAGTGTGAGAGAGCTGGACTTCTCCAAGCCAGGCATTCTTACTTGGGGCTGTGTGAGAAATGAGGGCGGCGCATAGCACTGAACTGTGCCACAGCTGGTGCTTTCCAGGGAAAGCCAAAAGGCGTTGAAGGCAACAAGGGCCGCAACCAGATTCGCATTTCAAAATCAAAACCTGCGTCTCTTCTCACACTTCTCTGCATTGACCGCCTGGCACTCAGAGCCTGCAGCATGCATTTCTTTGGCCCCTGCTTGGCAAGTCAGCTTATCAGCCTGCAGCACCGGGACTTCAGGCTACCCTGGGACACTGGGGTGCGCGGAGCAGGCGGATGGATGGGGGTGGTGTCCATGCTGTCCTGCACTCTGAGGGTCATTGCTGCAGGACAGCACTCACTGCCCACCATCCCTTACCACCCAACAGACCTTAGCGGTGAAAGCCCATCCTGGGGGGTGGCTGAACACCGACGGATGAGCAAGGAGATGGGGTTAAAAGTCCCCTCATGGCCACAGCAACACTGAAGCCTTTGTTCAGGCCGCACCCAACAGCCTGAGTCCCCTCAGAAGGGATTTTGGAGACATCAGCAAAATCATTGATAGCCTGGTCTTAGAAGGACATGTCAGCTTCTTTAAGTTAGGTGCCTGATCACATGGGAAAATGTTAAGAGTAGTAATAGTGTAGCTGGGGTCCACTGCTGGTGCCAAGAGACATTGCCCTGGTAGGATTTTTTAATTCTCAGAAAGATAAAATGATACACTGTGTTCAGACCCAAACTTTGAAAAGGCCTCAGTTGGCTAAAGGGTTCCAGGGAACAGCCAGCTCTCCTGGCCTGTTTGTGAGCCCTCTGTGCTCAGCCTGAGTGTTGACAGCTTGTGAGTGTTGTGGGTGCCTTTTTAAACCCTTTTGTAACAGGTCAGCCACTGAGTGGCTTATAGGACAGCAGATGGCAGCTGGGCTTTTGTCTGAGGGCTGGGGAGGTAACCAAGGCCTCACTGCAGGGATCTGGCCTTGGATGCTGCCCACCGGGAGGAGGGCTTCCAATCTGGTCCCCTGGCCCCAGGAGATCACAGCAGAACAGGGGGCTAGGCAACAGGGAAGGAGCACCTTGCGTGTTCTTTGGGGGTGCTTCCGGTCTTGCACAGGCTCCTGAGCCAGCTTTCAGCAGCGCTCAGCATTCTCCCAGATAGGGCGGTTGCTAAGGAACCAAGATGATAAAGGCCTGAGCAGGAGGGTATGCAGTGTTGATGAGGATGCGTCCGTGCTCCCGTCGTCCCTGCCAAGAGCCTGAGGCTGAGCTAGATCCACTTGCGTCAGGCTGCTGCCCCGCCCACACCGGCACTCCAGGGCTGGGCTCACACCGCAGGAAGAGTAGGGCTTGTGTAGACAAACTGACAGAAATGCCAGCGTCCCTCCCCACCGCCCACAGCCACCAGCTGCTCCTCGGTGGCCTCTTCCCACCTCCTGCCGGTGTCGGCGACACGAGGAGGGAGCCTCACGTGGACCGAGCCTTCTGTTCTAAGTCTTGCCCTGCGTCTGGTAGATCTGCATGTATTCGCTGAGTTCCTGCTCCTGGTACGCCTGTCCTCATTGTCAGCCCCCTGAGAGATGAGAGACTGAGAGTCAGAGAGGCTTGGAGTGGAGCCCCAGTGGGCTTCAGCTTTGGCGTCCGGACCCCAAGGACTGGGCTTGGGCCAAGGAAAATGCAGACTAGGAAAGAGCCAGGAGCCATCCCGCTGCCCTGCCCTGTGCTAAGGCTGGACGCTGCCCAGGGGGATGATTTTTTTTTTTTTTTCTATTTTTATTTTCTGGCGTGGTGCTGAGTCCTGAACTTGGGGCACTACACCTGAGCCCTGCCCCCAGACCAAGACGTGATTTCTTAAGGCAGTCAGTGGTAAAGCCAGGCTAAGAACCACTCCAGACCCCCGCGGCCCTACTGCCTTGTGCCATCTGCCAGCATGCCAAGGTGGTTGCCCCAAGAAGGAAGCGGAAAGTCCCGCAGCAGGGGACAGAGGGCAGGCTTGCACTGGGGAGCAGGTTTAGGTTTTATTTTATTGACTTCAGATGTCCGAGATGTTTACAGAGAGGCAGAAGCCAGACAAGGCAAGCCAAGAAGGAAAAGGGGTGGTGGCAATGCCCCCTCTGGCCAGGCCCAGGGTCGCAACTCCTGTGCTGCTCCTCTGAGCACCCTCAAGGCAGCACAGCACGGGCAGGGCAGCCCTAGTCGGGTGAGACATTTCACACTGCCACTGAGCCAAGCCAGAAAAATCTCAACCAACCCAGGAAGAACACTCCCCACACAGAAGGCATTGATTCAGAGCCAGAGTTAGAGCCCTTTCTGGGCAGCTCGTTATTCTTAGCAGTGCAGCGTGTGGGTGTGTGTGAGAGATGGCTGGGCGGTGTTCATCTGACACTGGGGACCCAAGGAAGGTAGAGCAAGGCTCCCTCCCTCATCCACCTTTGGAATAGAGGTGATCACAGAAGGGAACGGATTGCCCCCTAGGGCTGCACTCACAGGTGACCACCCGCTTGGGGCTCCCTGTGGTCGTGCTCAGGCCTGAAACCCAGGTGGAGTCCACGGCAGCATCCTGAATCCATCATACCTGTACCTGTGAAGACCCAGTTTGTAAGCAAGGTCATGGCCCGAGGATCTGGGTGGCAATGAATTTGGGGGGCACCATTCAGCTCATTCCAGGAAGAAGACTGTCCTGGTTAGGAGAGCAGCTTGGATCAAGAAGTTATGTGCTGGTGCAGGCCTGTGCTGGTGCAGCATTTGGGAGGCTGAGGCAGGAGGATCACTGCAAAATCAAGACAAGCTTGGGTTACAGAGTAAGTTCAAAGGCAGCTTGAACTGCTACTGAGTGTTGCTGGGAGAGGTTTCTTGTCACTGGGAAGGGCCTTGGTGCACAACTTCTGTAGGAATTACTTGTTTTTACTTCGAAGAACCAAGGATTCATGATGTATGCTAAGGAGAAGTGAGTCAGACTGTGGTCTGAAAGGAAACCCAGATGCCATGGGGGCTAGAGGCCATGCAGTGAGAACCTCGGCTCCAAACCTTGGGCCTGTTGTCTGTGAAATGGGTTTGGTAGGTTTCCTTGAGATCCCTGCAAGCCCTCTGTCAGCTGTACAGTGCCGCCCTGGCTAAGGAATTCCGATTGTTTGAACCAGAGTAAAATGAGGGTGTCATTGGATCATTGCTTTCAAAGTAGCAGTGCTCTGGGTAAGGTGTCACATTTCAAGGACCTGACACACAGGAGACTGTAGGAGGTGTTTTTACTTCATTTTAAGAGTGGATAAACTGAGGCCTGCAGACGTTAAATAATTTTCCCAAGGCTGCAGTAAGTTCAGAGGCTGGGATTGGAACCCATGCCTGTCCAAGATCGTGTTAGCTCCAGGTCCAGCCCATCTAAGCTCGAGGTCTTGGTCTTGTGTGAGCCACTGTTCTGCTAAGGCCTGTGTACGCTCAGAGGAAGAGGTCCAGAGGCCAAGCCAGCTGGGCCAAGGTGGGTACTGGTTTCCTGTTGTTTTCCTGGTAGGCCTCCGTGGCCTTCTGGTCTAGGCTGCTGGAGCTGGGGCGGGCCATCATCACAGCAGGTGCCTGCTCTGCCCCGTGGCTGGGTGTATGGTCCGGTGTGCAGTCAAGCAGACCACTGTGGAAGATCAGCCTTTTCCTTGTGAGAGCTGGAAATAACCTTTCCTAAGCCACGGCCTGGCCCTGGATGGAGCCCCTGTTAGCCTGGCTCTTGCCCCAAAGGCTGCGCTGCTCAGCACTGGCAGAGCCGCTGTAGCAGCCGATGGTTGGCCCATGCAGTTTTTCTGGAAGAGGGTGTGGTGAACAGCAGGAGCACTGGGCATGGCTCTGGACACAGCTGGGTTCCCACCAAGCTCTCCAGTGACAGGCTGGGTGATCTTAACTGGACTAGTGACTCACACTCAATACTTAGGTTGGGACATAGCTCAGTGGCACAGTGCCTGCCTGGCAAAGCATAAGGTCTTGAGTTCAATTCCCACTACTCCTCCCTGTAAAAACCTATCTTGTTGAAAGGTGTGAATACAGTTAAGCAAAAAAAAAAAAAAAAAAAAAAAAAAAAAAAAAAAAAAAAAAAAAAAAAAAAAAAAAAAAAAAAAAAAAAAAGTCATTCAATACCTTTCACGATTAGTTTTTATTTCTCCTTTTATTTAAACATAAATGTACCTATATAGAAGATTATTTGATTAAAATAATGACTTCTGGCCCAGGCTGTCATTTTTCCCCTAACAGATAGTTACAGACGTGGGAAAATGGAGACCCTGGCTCACTCCCTAAAGTAGTAAGGGGGTATTCGGATGTCTGCCTGCCCTCGTGTGCTGGAGAACTGCCTCTGGCCTCACAGTCCGCCTCCTGCGGCATGGGGCACTGCGTGCTGTGGCGAGCTGGCTCTGTGTGCAGCATGGCCCCAGCCCCTGCAGGTTTGCTGCCATCCCCTGTCACTCCCCACAGCTCCTTCCATAGAGCTCAACCATGATGAACACGGATGGGCCCCAGAAACCTGCCATCCCATGTGTCTGCTGCCTTCCCTGGGGCCTGGGAGCTGGTGACAGGTGTGAGGTTAGCAGTCGCCATGACAACCCCTCAGCCACTGCAGAGCCAGGCTGCCGCTCTACATAGAGCACTTGAACACCCAGCTCTGTGCCGCTGCTCTCCTCCCTACCCTGGGAATTCACCGGATTGTATGAACTTTGCTTCACGGCGAACATCAAGTGCCGGCAGCCACGGTGTTAGGTGCTGGCTAGATTAGGCATGATGCACTCTAATCTATTTCTTGTCTGAATCTAACTCCATGAAACATTGTGTTCTTCCTGCTTGGCAACATATCCAAAGCAGATGTGACTGCTGCCTTGCAGCGGCTCGTGGCAGCCCAGTGACAGTACCACCGGGGTATGAGCACTGACTTCCACAAGAGCTAACACTGTGCTGTTCAGTGGTTGTGGTGGCTGACGCAGTGCATGGCTGTGTTTCTTTTGTTGAAACGGGAGTGTTGGCATCATGGTAGTGATTCTGAGAGCTGGCACAGTAGGTGTTACAGCTCCCCTGTATGGATGTAGCCAGCATGCCAATACCAGCTGCAGGCATGTACATAGGCTGGGCCTCATTTTATAGATTAGGAAACTGAGGTGCATGCCTAGTATGACAGGGGCTGGCCTTCCAGCTTAACCCCAGCAGCAGCCTTGGTAAATGGGTTGAGTGACTGTTCATTAGCAAAATCTTGCCTGCACAGCCCTCTGCACCCTGTCCTGCTGCCAGGCTGGGTTAGGAGGAAGTTTCCCCAGAGCTTCTCGCTGCCTCCTCAGCTAACCTTTCTTAGTTGTGTGGAGGGGTCGGGGGTTGCAGAGTGAAGCTTGAAATTCTGGGGGGCCCTTGAATGGTTGGAGCATCTAGGGAACCGGAGCTGAGTCCCAGAGGACCCCCCAGATCTGGGTCCTCCTGGGGAGGAAATGGGGGAGTGGAGAAGAAGTGTGGGTGCATGAAAGCCAGACACATCGGTGAGGCCCAGGGGAGCGGCCCAGTTGGACAGGCACATGGGGACATGTTTGCTGTACCGGTGGGCAGGCGACCTGGTGCTTTACTGAACTCTCTAGGGAAGTGTGAGGTTGCTGGCCGCAGAGATGCGCATGTGGCCCCAGTGTCTACAAAAGCTCAGCCTCAGAATGCTGGCAAAAGAGCATAGGTGCAGGACGCACAGAACTTCTTCTGCCAGCCCTGAGATTTGCCTTTCCGAGCATGCATCTGCCTGGCTTTGGCCTCTGGCTTCCACGTGGATCACTTCTCCCTGTGCCTAGCTATTCACTCAGCCAGCACTTAGTTAACTTGTCTTAGCATCATCTTAACATTGTATAATTATGCAGAGAAGGTAAATTTCACTCCATGAGAATCTCTTTGCTACCTATTTTTCTGTATAATTTTTTTTTAAATTATAAAACTTAAGGGCCTGGGAGATAGCTCAGTAGAATAAGCATTTGTCTGGCAAGTGCAAGGTCCTCAGTTCAATCCCTGGTGCTGCAAAAGGGGGAAAAAAATCCATAAGTATTAAAAAAAATTAATTAATTAATTAAGAAAAGAAGAAAAGGCAGGAGGATCGGTGCGAGTTTGAGACCAGCCTGGGCTACAAAAGTGAGCTCAAGGCCAGCCTGAACTGCACACCGAGACCCTGTCTCAAAAGGACAAAAAAAGAAAAAAAAAGAAAACTTAATAGAAAACTTAATAGAAATGCATCCCATCTACCCACTGCAAGTTGAGATGGGTAACATTTGGGAAAAAAATAAAAAGAAATGGCATTAATCCTAAATGTGTGTGGATTTTTTATTCTCTATCATTATTCTATAAATTCAGTAAAACCTTTTTGTAGCACTCATATTGTATAAGGCATTCTAAGGAATCTGAGATTAAACTGTATGAGAAGTATGTAAATGCTATGCTATATTATAATATAAGGGATGTGAGCGGATCTGGGTGGTGTATTTGGGATTTTTTTTTCCACAGACTCCTTTTTCCTCTTCAAAGACAGAAGACAGGGTAGACGTGTGTGTGTGTGTGTGTGTGTGTGTGTGTGTGTGTGTACGCGCCGCATGCGCGTGTGCTCTGCTCTATGCACATGCACGTGCCTGTATACACACACAAGGATATTTAAACACACCCCTGGCCACACCTGTTCTTCTGGGAACACCTGTAACCTGTCAGAACAGCAGGCAGCACTGTAAATAATGAAAATTAGTGTTTTCTGTCTTTTGGGGTGAAATTACGGTGGGATCCTCTCCTGGCAGCTGAGTGTGAAGGGGCCCTGGGCCCGACTGTCATACTTCTGTTCCACTTGGGATGCCTGTGCCCGAGGCTCCTGTACTGTCAGATGACACCATGGGTAGGGTGACAGCACATTCTTCTTGGCCTCTGCTGTCCTCCTCCTGGGGCCTGTCCTGGGCAGGATGCCATCCTTGGTGCCGGGGCCTGACTGGGAAAACCTGGTGATGACTTGGGGCTGGTTGCCTGCACACATTCTGAGTTGCTGCTTGTGCAAAGGAGGCAGATGTGTGCATGTGCATCTGTCTGTCCCTGAGCACACTGAGTGTCCCTGAGCTCCCTGGGAGGCCGGCCAGCATGCATTAGGTTACCAGGCAACTGGAAACAACAAATACTTGGGAGTCTGGGATGGAAGGGTGACAAACAGGCTGCTTCTGAATATCTTGGTCGCTTGTCCAGTAAGAGCCCTCCCCACCCAAGTCCTGTGGACTCGAGTCACCCTCCATAGTGGCCAGGGGTGGAGGCTGCCTGGGTGCCACCTGCCTGCTACCTGGCTGTCCAAGTGCAAAGCTTTAACTACCACACCCTTGTTTTGGCCTCTACACCACCACTGGCTAAACCTTCCCTGGAGACTTCACAGGGCAGCCTATGCAGGCTCTTTCTTTCCTCTGTCCCCTCTGGATCTGTGCAAGAAGAGTCAGTCCTTGGTGACTGCCAGTGCTTAGCTATAGAAAGTGCTCACTGTCTGCCTGTAAAACAGGGAAAATAGGGCTGAGGATATAGCTCTGTGGTACAAGCA